>ML785116.1:2638954-2666096 GCA_009831015.1 Picea engelmannii | reverse complement strand
CTCTCTCCTTTGAAATATTAGGACGTCAAACAATTCTCATTTCAACTAAAAAATACTCTCAACTATTAGTGGAATTTTTCCATGAGTGTCTCATAAAATCAATCTTAAAAGGAGGATGAAATAATGTATTAGAGGAAAAACAAATAAACATGCAGGGAACTGTTAAAAATGAATCATGTAAGGGTTAACTTGGGCATGTTTGGGTTCAAACTCACACTTCTTTGATGGTTGCCTAGGGTTCCTTCTGAAGATACCCAGCAGCTGCAATGGTAGCCCCAGGAGGATGGGAGTTGTCGCCCCTGCCTCCTCCATCGACTAAAGCCTCCTTCTGTAGGCTCCTTGCTACCCAAGGTAAGAAACAACCTCCAATAGCTCTGCCTACCTTCGTTAAGAAGCTAGACTTGAGCCCTAAGATTGAACTTCCCCTGGAATAGCCTATGCACGTAGCGGTCTCTCTGTCCTATCATGGATTGGTGGGTAAATTCATGGGCTTATGGTTGTCAACCAAATCTACCGATAATTGGATCCAAAGGAACTAATGTCCATTGATATAGAACAATGTCACTTGATATGAAATGGGAAGAGGATTCTACATTCTTGAATTCATCTCATAGGAAGAAAGAGATTTAATCTTTAGGAATGCCAAAGGATGTCCTAGTCTAGGTACGACTACCCAATCTCCCGATCCACTGTTGGAACCCTATCTCACTCCAAACAATTGGGAATGGGATAGGGAAATATATTGACAGGGCCAACTCCAAAGATCAATACTCCTGCATGTGCATGTACGTGGAAGTGGATCTAGAGGTGGGCCTCCCAGAGGCAATCAAGATAAAGGTTGGAGATTGGAAGCACTACTAGAAGCTGGACTATGAATAATTACCTTTCAAGTGTAGGGGATGCCACGAATACAACCACTTTCAACGAAACTGTCCAAAATATCCTAACTAAGAGAAAGAAGAAGGAGAAGGATGGAAACAACCCAGGAAGGGAAAAGCATCAGCCAAACCTAAAGAAAAATAGAATGCAAGGGCAACTCTAGCACCTCCCAAGAAGCAGGAAGATCAGACAAGGGCCCCCACGTCAGGAAATGGTTTTAGCCTGTTGAGAGAACAACAACAAACAAATAAAGCAACAAGAGAGGACCCAAAGGAGGGCCCTCCCATTGAATTAGAATCGCAAGAAAAGACCCCTCCCAGAGAACGAGATCAAATAGTGCTAGAATGGGAAGAGGGGCAGGGAAAGGTTAGGACAGCGTAGGAAGGAAGTTCAAGCGCAGATCTAGGAGAGGCCCCTTCCGATAGTGACTCCTCGGGAACTAATGGTTCCATTGTCACACCCAAAAAAGAAGACAAAGGAAGGAAATCCAAGAAAGAATAAATGGAAAAGGAAACCTACAAAGATGTTCTTAGTGGCTCGCAACCAACAATCAGGAAACTAATCAATGTAAGAACAACAAAAAAGAAAGCTAAGGTTCATAAAGGAGCCAATACACCCCCCTCAGGTAAATCATGAAACTAACCTCCTGGAATTGTAGGGGTTTCGGCAGTAGATTAAAAGAAGAAGCCCTCTAAGACATAATCAGAATGTCAAAGACCAAGATCCTTCTAATCTAGGAGACAAAGATAGAGGATATAGAATTCATCCAATCAATGAAATCCCTTTGGAAAAAAATCCAAGGAATAGCAGTACGTGCAAGAGGCACCTCAGGAGGTCTTGGAACCCTATGGGACATAGTGAAGTATGATCTAATCTCATTTGAAGCATCCATGCATTGGATTTTCACCAGTATTCTACACAAAGAGACGAGCCAACTAGTAAGTCTCTTCAACCTCTATGTCTCGGTCCTGTTTGGGGAAAAAAGAAACTGTTGGGATTTGATTAAAGAATTTCTACTCTAAAATGACCTAGAAAATATCATTATTGAGGGGGATCTCAATGTAACCCTTGCCGCAGATGAGAGAAAAGGTGGGTCCATTGTGAGAGACCCCGCTAGGGAATGGGTAGAAGTTATTATGTTAGATTGGGATCTGGAGGATATCAAACCCACCAGGGGAAAATACACATGGTCAAACAAAAGAGTGGGACCAGGGCATATTGATGCCAAACTAGATAGGTTCTTAGCCCAAAGATCCTTCATGCTCTTGGGCCTTTCTCTCTCAACTAAAATCCAACCGCACAGTGTGTCAGATCATAAGCCAATCTTGTTAGAGATTTCATAGGACAAAAATCTAGGGCCTATCCCATTTATATTTAGCCCCGCTTGGCTTCAATATGAGGGCTTCCAAGACTTGGTTGCCAAAATATGGAACGCGAAGGTCAGTGAATCCCCATTTTATTTCTGGGAAGAAAAGCATAGGAAGCTTAAGGTAGCGCTAAAAGGCTGGGATAAAACCCAAAAGAATCCAATTATTAAATGACAAGAAGCCCAAAAACATATATAATACCACCAGTTGGAAATGGAAGGACATGAGACAACTCAAGAAATTCTCGAACACGAGGACCATATCCAAAGGACATGGCATCAAGCCTATGGAGATTAGGAAAGGTATTGGAAAAAGAAATCAAGAAGCCTCTGGCTGGAGGCTGGAGACAAAAATACCAGCTACTTCCACAAGCAAGCTGAAGCAAGAAAGCAATTCAAGACAATCACTAAAATACATGTTCAGGACCAGGTTATATCATATTTTGAAGGAATAAAAATGGTTGTAGGAGAATCCTTTGAAAGTCTTTACATGGAGACACAAACGACCCTATTAGACTCAAACGCCTATCCGCTCTCCCTAGTACCGGTCTCTATCCAAGAGGATGCCAACAACAAGATGTTAGTGGAAGTAAACCTGCAATAAATAAAAGAGGCCCTCAACTAGATGAATCCAGACAAGGTGTCGAGACCAAATGGATTCACAACTAGATTTTATCAAAGTTGTTGGGATATAATAAAAACAGATCTATTTAAATTGGTCTAGAAATCTCAGAAATGTAGCAAGATAGGAGGAGGAACAAATTCGTCCTTCCTAGCTCTCATTCCGAAAGAAAAAGGAGAAATAATATTTGGAAGATTCCAGCCAATCTCTCTTTGCAACACAAGCTAAAAGTTAATCACAAAAATTATAGCCAACATAATAAAAAAACTCCTCCCTGCAATCATCCCGGAAAACCAAGGTGGGTTCATCAAAGGAAGGCATATAGTGGATAACATCATTCTCATTCAGGAAGTGCTACACTCAATCATTCAAAGAAAATACAGAGGTATGATTATAAAGCTCTATCTCACAAACATGTTCAATAAAGTCAGGCATAGCTTCTGGTTTAAATTCATGGAAAATTTTGGCTTTGCTCCAGCCTTTATAAATTGGATAAAAGATTGCATTGGAGCCCCCTAGATCACCCCTCTCATAAATGGTCGAGAAACAAAGTTCTATAAAGATTCTAGGGGTCTCCGGCAAGGTTGTCCCCTCTCCCCACTTCTCTAAGCAATATAAGCCTCTGTGCTCAGCTTCCAACCCAACCACAACTAGACTCACAACAATCTCCTGGGCCTGAGAATAGCCCCAGGGGTAAAAGAAATCAACCACGCCCAATTCGTTGATGATACCTTACTGCTGGGAGGAGAAAGTGTGCAAACAGAGAGAAGTTTTAAAGTTGAGTTGGACACTTACAATGAGATCTCAGAAATCAAAATAAGCTTATCCAAAAGAAAGATCTATGGATGGAACACCTCTCCAAGGGTAATGATGGAGATATCAAGAGTCTTGGGAATGGAAATCCACACCAATTGGGACTCTTTTAAATACCTGGGAGTACCAATATTCAAGACCAAGCCAAAGGCATCTCAATGGATCCCTCTGATAGACAAATTAAAATAAAGAATTAACTCTTGGGGAGAAAATTGGTTAAACCTCGCTGGTAAAGTTGTTCTCATCAAAGTGATATTAGCAATCATCTTGATCTATCAATGCTCATTGTTACTAACCCCAACCACCATCATTTATAAAATGGAAGATTTATTTAGACGGTTCCTGTGGGAAGGAGGGAAGCAAAATGGGAGGAAGTTGCACCTAATAAGCTAGGTGAAAGTAACCAAGCCAATAGCATCAGGCGGCCTCCACTTCAAAGACATCAACTCCCAAAACCTTGTCTTAGGAGCCAAGCTGCTATGGAAACTTGTTTTGGGGAAACCCACTTGGAGAAAACAAGTAATCTGGAAGAAGTACTTCCGAGGCCTGAGAACAAAATGCTTGGATTGACCCACAACCATGGAAAATGGTTCACCTATATTCCTTTTGTGTCTAAAATCATTGAGGCTATTAAGGCCTAACCTCACCTGGATATCGGAGAACAAAAAGAAAATTAATGTTTGGGAAGACTCAGTACTAGGGGACCCGCCTTTAAGATTGATGGAAGGATTAGATTGGCTAAAAGCCTGGATGCGAGCCCAGGATCTCACCACCCTTTCGGGCATCTCGGTCTAAACTGAAGGCGTGGAAAAATCTTGGCTCGGGTGGGAAGCCAACAATAGGCTCTAAGATCTTGAAGGGGAATGGAGAACTTTGATGGGCTATTTACAAGGTAAATCCATTATAAAAGAAAGGAAAAAAGACAAGAGGGGTTGGGGATAACTCTCTGGAAGCTACACAACAACAACAGGGTATAAAAGCCTTACGATTGTTCCTCATGTCCCACCAGACCCTACAATCTGGAAATCCATCTGGACTACAAATTCCATACGAAAGATAGATATGTTTGTATGGGCCCTAGCCCATAGGAGCATTCTAACGGGTGAAAATCTATGAAGGAGAGGGTGGGAAGGCCCATCCAGATGTCTACTCTGCACACAAGAAGAGGAAACATCAGAGCATTTGTTCTTGCAATGCTCATATGCTAAAGAGGTCTGGAATTTAGCCCTTGGACTGAAGCCAAGAACAATCGATCTACCTCAAGAGACCAACAATATTCTCTAAAATTGGAGATCCCTATGTCCTTTCTGGGTCATGAAAAAATCCCAACTATCCACCATCTAGAGAACACTTCCAAACATAATCCTATGGAAGATCTGGCTAGAGTGAAACACCAGAATATTCATAAAGTCCAAGAGTAATCCAGCACAAGTCACAACTAGGATAAAGGCCTTAATTGGTGAAAGTGCCCTGTACTTATGAAAAGTAAAGAACTTGAGAGTCCTAGAGCTGAAAGAGGAGTATTCGATTAAAATCTTCAATATCAAGGATCGACCATAGAAAACAGGCAACGAGTCAAGACAAGAAACTTGGGAAATTCGGATGAAAGAGGAAGACTTTGAGGAATGAAAAAAACAAGGAAGCACGCATATACTGTTCTTCGACGGGGCCTCCAAAGGAAACCCTAGGCTGGCAGGCGAAGGAGGGGTCATACTAAGCCCAAATGGACAGCTAGAACTATCATACGCCTGGGGATTGGGAGCAGAAACAAATAACAAAGAAGAAGATCTAGCACTTTGGCAAGGGTTGAACTAGGATATCAATAAAAACATCAAAGATTTAGTGATCCTAGGGGACTCCAGACTCATAATCCAAGCTCTAATCCTCCATAACATGGTCAAGAAAGAAAAAATCCAGCACATATTGGAGAAAATCCAACTACTACTGGAAAGGCTGAGAACCTACCAATTGTTCCATGTTCTCCGAAAGTAGAATGCACCATCAGATGCGAAAGCCAAAAAAGGTGCCCTCTCAAGCATAGGAAACCTCCAAGTTAATGGAATCACATCAATTATGGCAATATAGTAAGGCTTGGGTAGGCAAGAGGAGATCACGGTTGGTCAGAGTGGATAATGAGTACACAAGAGCACATGTTGGCAAAGAAAAGATGCAGAGGATATGGCAAGGGCTTGAACAACTCACAAAACCTGAAACAGGACAGGGAGAGACATGATCGGTGCCAGGGATGAAGGAAGAGACACCCAATCGGGTGTTGAGAAGGACAAAGTCCCCTCATGAGACCCATGCCTTGTGCAAGACCGATCTAATCGGTTGGATACATCGAATCACCTAGGATCAATTGAGCCTGAATTGGGCAGAAATCGGGGATAAAAGAAAAGGCCAGAAGGAGCAATTCCAACCCCAGTGCATCTTGGTAAAGGAAAATTGCCCACGCAAAGTCGAAGCACCAACATAAAAGGTAAAACACCCACGTAGAAGAAGGGAGTCAGGCGAAGAAGAAGAAGAAATGGCATCAAGCTTAGGGAACAAGCCATCAGTGGAGGATATACTAAAGGCAGTGGAGGAGGAACTGAAGAGGATAAAACACTTTGTGCAAAATCAAGATGACTTCCTTCAGAATCTAGATGTTGAGGCAAGGTGAAGACTCAAAATTCTAGGTGAAGATATCACAATGACCAAAATCATTTTGACAGAGGCTATGGACTAGATTCGTTATGAGAACCAAGACCCAAAGAAGGATTTTGAAGAACAAGTCCTCAAGCTAGAATCCCAAATGGAAACGATGAACTGGGACTGACAACTGGAGTGTGGTTTTCCCAAGAAGGAGGGTCCAAGGAAATTTGTCAAGTAAAGACTCGACCAAGCAAGATATCTTCAAATAACTCTGCGATGTAGGAATTTTGTATAGACGCCTCTGCATATATCAAGGTTAAAGATTTAGTAGGATTTCTACATCTAAGAAACTGTAATCAGGAAAGCGGTTAGAGCCTCCTGACCTTGTCATAGTTCAGTTGAATTGGAACTGATTCAGATGTAACAGTGCCAATGGCTTCACCACTGCTCTTTTAAAATAAAGCTCCATTAACCATTTCTGTCAAAAACAAAAAAAAATGTATCATGTAGCCTATGGAAAAGAACATCGTGTTGAACAATTAAGAATTTAGCAACTTTAACTATTGCACAAAAATAAATAAAAGCATGCTTCAAAAGGTTAACATCTTCACACATTCAAATACATGGAGGTACACTATGCATATCATTTATATGCACAAAGAAAATGACAAGAATTGGTCATACATTTAGAGGAAATCAATTGTGTGTCATTACTAGACATCATACAGTAATAATGAATATGGTAAATGGATTGTTGCTTGAGATTGTATATATCAGATATGATACAAGAAAATAAAAAGTGGGAGGAGATGCATTAAAATAACAAAAATAATGTAAGGAAAGAATTAAAGACTGAAACTTAAACGCGGGAGATGAATCTCTAGTTTCCTTTTGCAATTATCAACTGACTATGCTCAAGGTTTCTGGTCAAACAAATCTGGTTGTAAGAAACTATTAAATTCCCAAAAGTGATGACCATGACAATGGGTTCCTTATTTCTCTTTTATTCCTCTCTCCCGTTCCCTAAATGTATTATTGAAACCACTTCTTGCTTCTTGAAACTATTTCCAACTTCTTTGTTTTTGAGTGGTTTTTCTCTGGTAAAAATTAAATAAATTATTCTCACCTATTGGATTTCTATTATGCATGAGATATGAATCAACTAGATATTCACAGGCTGAAATAATGTTTCCATTTCCCCCCTTAAAACACCTACAAACATTTTTGTGTTGGCTAAATGCTTGAAATCAAATTTACAAAAGCGTGGAACTTAGTAGTTAATAGATCAGACTCATTGATCAATCTCAACCGTTGATCCTTTGAATGCAGGCCTGCTCCATTGAACTCAATTTAAATTTTGTTAGTATTCCATCAGAGAAATAAAAGGTCTGCAAAGGCATAAAACTCAACATTAGTCAGATCAACTTTATCAAATTTGGATTGTTGATAGGAGTCATACCCATCAGAGCGATCAGGGTTTGGGCTTCAAACAATACTCTGAAGAAGGATCTCTGATATTACATTTACACCGTCAATCTGAGCTATAATGAGATCTAGACCATTTTGTAGAGTCACAACCATCAAAGTGATCGGGGTCTAGGATTCAAACAAGAATTTGATGAGGGAATTCCAAGCTTGAATCTTGACCGTTGATATGGAGTTGCAAAGGGAGGTCTGATGATGCATGAGATTCGTCAATCTTCCTTTACCAAGAACCAAAAAATGAATAAGGAAAATACCGTCCTAATGTTTTCATCCTAGACATAGGTCACCCTTTATTCTCCCACGCTGATGTTAATATGGAATACAGGTAGTACATGTGTCACCCAAATTTGATATTCTTTGGGGTGCCTTTAGGGGGTTCCACCTATCCACATAGCAACATTTGATTGGTTTTGACAGGGTTTTGCCAAAGGGTTGTTGCGAGATCTAGACCATCAATCGAGAGGGGAAAGATTAATAAAATCTAGGCCATTTATCGGGGGTGTCCCATTAGAGTGGTGAGGGTCTAGACTTCAAACTAGAGTCGAACGAGGGGACTCTGAAATTCTGGTACAACAGATCTGGATCATCGATTAGGACCTTTGAAATAACTAAGAGTTGTTGATATAACCATGGTTAAAAAAATAATTTGTCTAAGGAAAATGTTTTCATGTTGATATCATCTTTGACATGTGGTGCCTTCTCACTAGTGTGCATTGACGTTGATCTGGAAAAAAGATAAGACACATGTCAGCCAAATTTGATATGCTTCAGAGTGTGTTTGGTGGGTTCCACCTGTCCACATGGAAGCTATAGATTGGTTCTGACAATGCCTCATTGGAATGCCAAGCTGTAATCTCTTTTCATTTTGTCGATGATGACATCATCATAGACAATGTGAAAACTTTCCTCAGGGGCTTCTCTTTTCATTTTCCTGAAGACGACCCCAACCTAGTATCTATCATTGATCTATCATTGATGCAAGGAGAGTCTCTGATATAGCTTGACTAAAATCCAAGATCGGGTACGACAGAAGAAATATTATGTTGACATCATCATGGCACATGGAGAATTTCTATTAGCCAATGAGGGTGCTAATGTGGCCTCCAAGTAGGATATGTGTCACATGTATTTGACATATTCACCTGTGTATCCGATGGATTCCACATGTCCACATGGTGGTTGCTGGTTGGCTCTGGAAATGCTCTGTTGGCAAGATGACACAACACTTGGCTATGGATATTTAATACTTGAGAGTATATATAGACCACTAATATTTTCGGGAGCATGACTTATACAACCTATAAAATCTAGATCGTTCATCGGAGGTGCACCCATCATAGTTCTTGGGAGCTAGGTCACTAGAGGAACTCCGACGATTGTTGATTTAAAAGGGCAGTCACGGGACGTGATATAAGTTGTCTATCTCTCAGGGTCCAGAAAAATCCCAAAATGATATAATCTCAAGATAGAATCCTGGTCTAATTGACTTAGGCCCCTTTTTCATGTGCGACAAGCCCCTTTTGGACTCTGACAAGCACCCGAGGGATTAATTTATGCCTTATGCGCACAAGGGCATGGATTTTCTTGTTGGTTATTCATTATTCCTTAGGAAAAAATGAATTTGAGTTGTGCAGAGGCTCTTGAAGCTCAAATTTCTACTACTAATGCACTTAATCTCTACCTTATAACTCCAGTCATTCTTCATTTAATTGCAAGAACAAATATAGTACTAATAGTCTTCAACTTGGAAATGCATGCAAACCAAGGTAGAGAGTATGTGGGATATGCATTTAATTTTCATTTCCACTTATTATCTTCAACTTGGTGGTACATGCAAAATGAATCACTAATAAAAGGGCTTGCAAAAATGTTCCTTAAAAAAAAAGAGGATAAGGATGTGGGTATCCCTGAACAAAGGCGCCCATAAATGAGACAATATGAGCCCTTGTATGTCATGAAACCCCATACCTAGAAGTCTAACCCCATCCAACTCACATTCACTACATGACTTAGAAAGGCTTCTTGGGAAAATACCCTACTTGAGGAACTGGTTCACCCAATAGGGCATTATGACACCCCTCCCATATCTAAATTTGGTAAATTGTATACGGTCTTTGAGCATTTTTTTATTTTGAAAAGGGGGGATTTTATGCACATGTTTGGGTGGTTCTTTTAGTATATATGGCTTACTTAGAATGATATTATGACTTTTGGACCCTTGGAGGGTGTACTTGTTTGTCTTTACAGGACCTTGACAGGTGAAAGTTTGATCACGAAGGCCCAAGGTCACTTGGACCTTCGTTTAGGACATGAATCCCAAAGATTGGATGCTGCACCCCCTTCTCTTGGGACACATTGGGGACAATATATATGATGAATTTTTCCTTTGGAGGCATATGAGGACACCTTGGATAAGGAAACTAAACCCACTTTGCTCAACATTTATCCTTGGAGGCTCAAAACGCCATTTCCTAGAGTATGACGTCATGCTTGGAGGGATAGGGTTTAGTGATGTTGGATGATTAGATGATGATTTGGAACATATAGATGAAGGAATACACTTGCACATGAATATATGGCCTTTGTATCCCAAACATATCCCTAAATAACCTCAATGTCTTTCTCATTATGCCAAAATATTACCCCTAGGGGTTATGATGTCATCATTTAGGGTTTTATTTTATGTCGTATTCAATTTTAAGATGTAAATGGAAAAAAGGAGGAGGTCGGCCTCCCTAATTTCATGTTGACATTTTAAATTGTGGACAAAGGGTTTTTTGCAACCTCATATAAATAAAGGTCACCCCTTTTTCATTTGGAACATAACACACTTGAGAATTACATATTGTTGGCTGAAATTTTCACCGTACTTGGGCAAGGAGAATTATCTCTTATTGGTCTCTTTTGGATGCTAGTACTTGTATTTTGGTGATGAAAAACTAGGTGCTACCTCTTGGATGCTTTGTTATTTCTTTGTGGTGGAATATCTTGGTAGAGAATGGTTTTACTTGCTATCTATTGGAATTGGTAAGGAATATTATGCAGATTGTTGTTATTTCTTCTTGTTTCATGGTTATTCTTGTATAAACCCTTGGATGATTATAAGGGAATACACAATCCACCAATATATATCATTTTTTCAATGAATAAGTTATCGCTAAGGTTGCTAGGAGGATTAAAAAGGATTACACCCACCTAGATTTACCTTGCTAGATTTTTTTTCTATAGGGAGTAAAAAGGCTTAAACCCTCCTAGATTTACCTTGCTAGATTTGTTTTCTATAGGGAGTAAAAATGATTACACTCCTAGAGAATTAAAAAACCTATCACTTACACAAGAGGCTCAACAACCCAATTGATAAGGAACTAATCTACTTGCATTGGAGATATAAAATCATTGCAATGGCATACGTGAAAAGTTGAGATTTTTCAATTGTCTAATTTGAAAATTATTCCCCATGCTTAAGGATTTCTTGTGCCCTTGAGGCATCTTGATTGAAAAAATAATTCTTGTTATTGTTATAAAATAATTCTACATCCATTAGGGTTGCCACAAACTCATCTAAATCTCTCCATTTACTCACTATTCTTCCACTAAAATTTACTTGTAATCCTTGGTGATTATTCTACTAGTTATTGGGTATTTCTCGGATGGTTTACTTGCTTATTTATATGGTTAGAATTTACTACTATAGAAATTTTTTACTACATCCATTTGGATGTTAGAATACTTGTTGATAACATCATATAACAACCCTCTAATATCATCGAAATCTTTCTCTAATCATTGGAAGTTTCTCTACTCATTCTTATCATTGTTTCCAAGTATCTTGTACATGATTTTGATTGATAATTTGTAGTTGTAGGTTCTTGGTCATTGATGATATATGTATTTGAGTACTACTGCAATTTTTGGACAGTAAGGTTTCTCGTTGATCCCCACTCTCTAAAGGGTTGGTTTATCACAATTTTTCTTGTTTTGGGCAAGGCTAACATTGTTTTGCAGGTGCATGATATTTGAAAACCATTTACCCTTTTAAAAAGACTATTTTCAATCCTTTCTCCACTTCCATTCTTGACCTATAGGTCGGGACTCACTCATCGTCATCTCACTTTCCATATCAATCTCCCTAGGGTCATCAGGATTCTCCCCTTGTGGTGATTTCATCATCACTAAAATGAGGGGAGTGTCTACCTAAGGTGACAGTAGTTAGGTACTCCCATAGTTGTCACACTTTTGTGGAATGAGTTTGGATTTGACCAATCTACATATTGTACGATAAAATGATTGTAACATAAATAAAGAAGAATTCAAATAGCATGTAAATAATAAAATTTTAATTTTAATTTTAAACACTAAACAATACACTATATATATCTTACCAACAAAGATTCTTCCATGAATTCATTTTTCCCTTGAAGTTTGATATCACCAATCATATTTGTGGATCTAAATGAAAAACCACAAATCTCCAAAGTGGTGATGTTGTGAAATTTAGGAATGTTGTAACCACTTTATTGAATTCTTGGTAAGTATAATTCTCATAATCCTAACTAAGGACTAGTCCCTTTTAGGAACACTATTTCTGGTGTTTTCTCTATCACCTAATATTACTTAATATTACAGAATGTAGCACCCACTTCAAATGTGGTGATCTAGGGTGTCATCAAGATGAATATTTTTGAGATGTTATCTTCTTTCTATTTTGAACTTGTCGTTTGGAATATAATTTTCAAAGGTCTTGGGTACTCCATCTATTTTCCTCTTCAATATTAAGGCTACTATAGAGATTGATTATAGATAGTTGTGTCTAACATCATTCCAACTCTATTCATTCAACAATATAACCATTTTCTCTTATATTATCATATAAACCTTGTAATTATATAAAGAGTAAAAATAATGTCATAATGATATCTATAATAAAATAATGAAAATATTAGATTGAAAAAATAATTTTGTTATAAAAAACAAATCAGAAACTTACTTCTTACACTCATTATCAGCGTCTTTGATAATTTTCTTAACCTTACACAAGATAATGTGGCCATGAGAAGTGTTTCATCCTTCAGTCCTTGCATCTATCTCCAAGGTGTTAAATCCATGTTGTCTAGTATATTCTTGAACTTATGAAATGTCATACTAGTGATTACTACAAAGGTCAAACACCCTTCAATTTTTTATTTTTTTTATACCAATGAAAATAAATATGTCATCAATCAAATCCCATGTCTATCTAGTTTTAAATCCCAGTTGAAAATAAGAATCTATGGTTCTGAATGCATCACTTCCTTTGCAATATTTTTATTTTTTTGTTTACACTTTCCTCATCAATTGGGAAGCTCTCTTCCGTACAACATTTCTTACAAAAATGTGTATCAACTTTGAATTTGTCCCCTTGACATACTTATTCGAATTCATTATGGATAAATCTCACCCTTTAAATGAATGTAATGGACATCCTATACTAACTAATTTTTATATGATCCCATGCCAATAACTTTACTTCTACATCTATTAAAACAACATAAATGAAACATTTCAATATTTCAAAAAGAGGGTTATTGAGATACTCTTGCATCAATTGTCTTCTACCTGTGAAAAATGATTCACTCCAATAGTCAACCACATGTGCATTTTGATATTACCTCATTAATGTTTTCAAGTTGTGACCATGTAAATGGTGTGGCTTTCTAATTTTATATTTTTCTCATCCTTCTGTCGGTTTGTAAATTTTCTTCAAATTTAATTGAATGTATAACCATTATAAACCAACTTATTCCTCCTAAGTCGATCTCAAATGGTATTTTATGTTGTTTTTATCACAACATCCTTTATATCAACACCTAACATTATGATTTCTATCAATATAATCATTCCTTGTTCACATGAACTACAGTAGATCTCCAACATTTATGCTTTAAAGGTGTTTCATCTAAATCAACAAATATATGTTCATGATCATTCGGAATAGACACATCCTTAGGCATGTTTCTTTGGAATTTCTCTTGTTTCTACTTCTTATAAACATGAATGGAAAGATCATTAGCACCAATATGATCATATTCGTTTGGGTTTGTTAAAGGTCTAAATGTAATCTTCCTAATGTTATTAGACTGCTAGGTTTCCTTTCTTTCTATCGTTTATCTAGATCTGCCCCAACAATTTCAACTTCACGTACTCTTTGTCTTTTTCCTTATTTCTTGTGTCTTTCTAATATGAAATGAACGAATGACATCCATGTAAATATCCTTTGTAAATAAATTTCCAAAAATACATGAAAGTAGCATAGAAAAATCTTGTAAAATAACATATAACATTTTGGTAATAAATATGTTAGAAATAGTCAATTGGGATTATCTTGAGTGGTTGGGAGAAATTCTTGTTATCCTCCCCACCTAGGTTAAATTATTGCAAGTGACATGTTGATCTCTTAATGAGTATAATAGTATAATGTCTTTGATCCTTGTTTTTTATTGGCCTTGTGCCCTGAAGATTCTAGGGTTTACTCTCGGTAGCATCCTCAAAATGAGGAGAAGTACTTGGGGGTTTTCCCGAAGATTTGTAACTTAGAAAAAAATGTTAGAAATAGTATCATGCCACCTATAACAATATATAAAATATTTAAAAATATTGAGCAATTGTGTATTTTGATGTCTCCCGTGATAGATGCACATAGTTCTATAAATCATTCTTGTATGTTATATTTGTTCATTTTGAAGCAATATCTTATTTTCACATAGGAATTATCTTCTTTCTCAAGTGCATAAATAATCTTTGGGCCCAAAACCACACATATGTGTCGTAACAAGACAAAATGTTGAAAAATTGTTTTGATGTGTTCAAAATAGGCACAATAGAAAAATACATTTTCCCTGTTACTACTATATTTGTCCATTTTTTTTTTCCTTGATGCATATTTCCAATCTCTAACATTCTTCATAATTGTTGAGAGATTAGTAGATACACCTTTAACAAAAGTGTTACTATTTTTTTAGCTAAAAGCATTGGAAGCTCCAATTACAGTTTTGAAGGATATTATTATAAATCTTCATCGAGTAAAATTCATAGATAACCTCTTTAATGGCATTTTTATGGACAGAATTTGTAGAATATAATTTGTTATTTTAATAAAATAATATTCTACATTTTTAAATTAAAAAAGATGATAAACAAGTAATATGAACAAAATCACTTTAATTTTGATTTTTAGCTAAAAATATTTTTAAAAAATCCGAAGAAAGCATAAAATGCCTACAATACATCAAATATTTATAATAATTTTAAAATAAACCCTATAAAAAGACAATTCAAATAAAATTTAGAAATTTAAAAAAATGTAAAAAATATAAAAATATCACATTAAAAAACCCATAAATTTAAAAAATGAAATGAAAAAACTAAAACTAAAAGACAAAATTTTAAAATTAATGATAATGTATCAAGTGTGGTCGAGGGTAATTTCCCCTCTCCACCCATGCTACCACTTGAGGCAATATGTTACTAACCCAAGTTAGAACACGAACTGAAAGAGAGTGGAGAAAGGGGAGGGGCAATTAATTCCCCCACCACATGCCTTCCTCACTTCCCTTCCTCATTTCCGGTATTATTATCGCACAGTTTGTAGCTATGTCAAAAAGGCTAAAGGATAGAGGCCAAACTGGCGTAACAGGAACCTACCCCACCCAATTTCACCTCAATGGGGAGGTTCTTTCTATTTAGGGAGGCTAACCCAGGGGAGATGTCCCCGGTAACCTGGGGTTTTGAAGAGGCAAAGATATAAAAGTCTCTCCTCACAGGTTACCACCAAGGTCAGAAAGTCTGGCTAATCAGCCAATAAATGAAGTGTATGCCCAGATGAGAACACCTGCCCGAAACAAGACAATAGAAAAAGAATATATGCAGGCTATAATTCAGTGGGTTAGTACTTCATGAAACTATCTGACATCAATATATAAGCAATGAAACAACATGTATCAATGAGATCAACGTTTTATCAATGTAGCAATGGAGAAGTATTATTTCATCAATAACTATTGAGATGATGTAATTAACAATGTATCTAATCAAACTTTTACTCAATAAATTCTTTCAATCAACATCTAATTGCTTATCAAACAAAGATGTTGTGTCAAGATGGAATAACCAAGTGTGACGTCATCCTAGTTAGTTAGGGTTTCAAAATTTAAAGTTTTGAAAGTTGGTTTGAGCACTATCACTTCAACATTGTGTGTCTAAGATCAGTGCCTAAGGGTATATGGATTCATTCAAGGAGAGGACGCAAGGTTGAAGGAAAATAGGCTAAAGACAAGAGGGAAGAGTTCTAGAGTGTTGCAATGGCAGGGCCCTAGAATCAAAACCCTAGGGGAAAGAGGCTCACTCTGGTGTTGCTTAAGCAAGGCCTCATGCTCTTTCCTCCTTATTTAGGTCAAACTTAGCAAAACGACTAGCATATGACAAGAGTTAAAACAAGAGGATCAGGTGAGCGAGAGTGTTGCAATGGCAAGGCTCTATCACTAAAACCCTAGAAGATGGACGACCCTAGGTGTAGATAACCTAGGCTTGGGACGTCACCCTCCTTTTAACCTTTAAAAATCAAAGTTATCTTAAGGGAAGAAGTGAGAAGAGTGTAGCAAAGGCTAGGCTCTTTCTTCCTTCTTCAATGGTTGCAAATTTCTCCCTAAGGGGAGATGAGACAAGGACCTACTTGTGTGATTGTCACCTAGGGTTTTAAAATCAACAAATTGATAAGTAAATGCAAGAATATAAACCTACAACCATTCAATTAAGAATTTTTGCAAGACAAACACTTACATATCATGATGAAAAACATATGCAAACCCTAGTTGTAAACCTTCCTTCAAGAGAAATGTCAAACATGCCAAGAAAATCCTTCCATCAACAAGTGAGCCTCACTTTAAAAGACCAGATACCCAAGTAGGGCACAGAAATCAGACCTCACAAGAGAGTGAGTTGTGTGTTATGTTCAAATGAGGGAAAAACATCCTGAATATATATTGTGTATCATGACCTATAATTAAAATTAGGTCATTAAAAATAACCGACAAGTCTACAAACCAAAATCATACTGTTTTTACATTAAATGCTAAGCAAAAGACCTAAATGAGAAAAAGTGAGACGTCAAGCCCATTTGAGGAAGATGTTAGGCCCCTTTGGGGCTATTCCATCATCCAAAAGTCAGATGTTATCCCTTTCTGGGCTCCTCCAATATGCCACACATGCCAGACATCCTATCAAACTACCACACACTCAAGGTGATGTCAATGGCTCCTGGGTGACATCCTGGCCATCAAAAGGAAAACGTTCCATCTGAAGTGGATCAACCCCCCTGGGCTGGGCTCAGCCAAAGTGTCCTAGGTGGAACGTCCTTCTTCTTATCATGTGAAAAGGATCGACCAATCATTGTCCTGTCTCTGCCCCTGATGGGGTCCAACAACCATCTGATGGGATCTTCAGCCCCATGGAGGTCTGAGCTAATCATATCCCCATGTGTATCGGTCCAACTGGTACCTATCTGTTGGGCATGGTCCTGCACATCAAAAACTTCACCCTCCATGAGATCATTAGTCACAGGTATCATAGCAATGTCAATCACATTTCATCATTAATTTTATCAAATATATGCATAAAACCCCTGATATATCATTCAATATCTCAAAGATATTACAATGACCTACAATACAAAGTCGAAGAAAAAGACAAAATACTTTATTGGGCCAGCATCCATAAGAAAAGGAAAGTCTCCAAAGAGTATCATCCAAGCCATGTAAAATGATGTGATGTGGTCAAGGGATGTCCAGACATATGAGTAGAGTGAAAGACAGGGGTGTACGATATTACCTGTGGGTGCCTTTGTAGAAGGCGAGTTGTACCTGTCATGGATGAAATTCTTTCCAAGCCCTTTATTTCCTTTATTCTTTCTTTTCTTTATTTCTTTTTCTTATTTTTTTTATTTCAAGGTCTAACTAGAGGACACTGCCTTGGCGTGGTGACTAGAGCAGACAGTGTTACCCACAAATAATTTCACAGAGATGATAAGCCTGGCTCATGATGAGACCCCCTATCCTATTAGCTAGGTCTTGTTTTGTTATTTTTATTCGGGTCCCTCTTATTTCTTGCTGAGAGTATTTTTATTTCCTTCTCGGGGATCCCTGGGCGAGGCATCTCTAGGTTTCATTTTATGGCTTTTAACTTTTACCAACTGCTTTTACCTTCTGGGCCTTTAGCCCCTTCTTCCCACGAGATAAGGTGTAACCCCACAAACAGATCATCCTAATGCCTGGACTAGGGGAATGGGGCAGATGAGTGGGAGTTAATATGTAAAAGTGATGATATGATGGGAGTAGAAAATGGCCCTTCAAAAATCCCCTCAGTGGAAAACCAAAACCTATGGGTACAAGCTTGCTAGGATACCTTGTTAATCCCCCCAACCATGATCAAGTGGGTTAATGTAAGATCCAAGCAGTCATTAGAAATGAAAGGAATTTAATGCATATATCGGAAGGTCATAATGATAAAAAATGACACATACCATGATACCTAGAACAATTACCTCATGGGGCAAGAGTCTTCTCTGACACAAGTCCAAGTTGAAGGTGATGGATGTTGTTGCTGCTGACAAGACAAGTCTGATGAAAGAGAAGAAAGATGGGCCCTCCAGGGCCATGCTCAGGTAAATATTTCTCTTGGTACTCCATGTCTAGGACCAGTGGGCCTCGAGACATGATCTCTTAGTTATCCCTAGAAATCGGGGATACCATCTGGCTCCAACTAGGGGACATGTGCTCACCGTAGAGCGCATGAGAACCTCAACATCTCTGGCATAACCTGCATACCTGCTCAACTCGAAAAAGGGCATCAGTAACAAAGGTGGGGTGGTATTTCCACCCTGCANTATATATATATATGAATGAAATAAAACAATCAATATGCAAGTGAGGAAGCAAACTAAGATGAAATAAAAATGGTATAATACATGAAGAATGCCTACCTACCTATACTTAGCTGTGGAGTCAGGTCTCTGGAGGGTAGTAACGCTTGATATGTAAAGCATTTACTGGCAGCTTCAGAATTTCTCCTTCCATGGTCTCTAGGTTGAAATAATTTGTACTTGCACAACTCATGATTTTATAAGGGCCTCCCCATAGACTGTCAAATTTTTTGTGCATACCAGGATTTTCTCTTCTCTTATCCCATAGTAGGAAAAGATATCCTTTGACGAAATTTCTTTCCTTAGCTTTATGATCAAAGGTGTTCTTTATCTTTTCTTGATTTCTCGTCATTTGACCCAAGGCACCTCTCCACGTCTCATCTAGCTCTATCAGCTAATTGATCCTTCCTTGGATTGCTTCTGCATCTGTGGCATATTGTTGAGCAAAATGAAGGATAGGGATTTGGAGGTTCATAGGAAGCTTTTCTTCAAGTCCATATACCAGCTCAAATGGAGTTTTTCCTATGGAAGTTTTTGTTGTTATTCGATCTGCCCATACTGCATATTTTATTTTTCTATCCCATGACTTTTTATTCTCTCCGACAACCTTATTCAGAATATTCATGAGGTTATTATTGGTTGATTCTGCTAATATGTTTCCTTGTGGGTAGTAGTTGGAGGAATGGGATAGGGTAATTCCATATTTGAAACAAAATTCTACCAAAGCATAGGAGCTGAAAGCTTTGGCATTATCTGTAGTGATCTTGGAAGGGGCACCGAACCTAGTTATGATCCGATCTTCCAAGAAATTCATGACTACTTCCTCGGTGGCCTTTTTGTAGGAATAGATTCAACCCATCTGGTAAAATAGTATGAGCCATTAGGATCCACCGATAGCCATTACTCAAATTTTCTTTGAACTCACCAACAAAATCCAAACCCCATTGCCGAAAGGGTGCCTCTACTACCACAGGTTTTAAGGGTTGTGCTGGGAGTCTCGGTTTGCCGGAGAAGTACTGGCAAGGTTGGAAAGATTGGACGTGCTTCTAGGTGTCTGAGAAAAGTGTTGGCCAATAATAGCCATCCCTCAAGATCTTATGGGAAGTAGTACGAGCAGAAGAATGTCCACCACAATGCCCAGAGTGCAATTCTTCCAGTGTCTTCTTTGCCTCCTCCTTATTCACACATCGAAGAACAACGCCATCAATATTTTTCCATCCAAGTCCATCTTCAGTCAAGCAATATTTCATAGCTCCCAATCTCAAAGCCCTTCTCTTGTAGTCCACTAAGTGATCGGGGAAAGACAACTTCTTTAGATAATAAACAATATCAGAATACCACTCATCATGTTCTAGTTCACTGTTCATTACATTCACTTGCTCACTCTCACCCATCTGTATGGCTTCTTGATTGCTCTTAGTCAGCATTTGGGCCAAACCTTGTCCTTTTATTATCTCGGTGGGTTTTATTTCTAAGTCATACTCCTGTATTTTGGAAACCCACCTCCCTTTAGTACCCATGCAATCTTGTTGTGATAAAACATCCTTGACAGTTGGGTATGGGACATAAGCCCTGATTTTATTGTAACCGATGTAGTTTCTGAAGTGATTGAGGGACTTGACTAAGGCATATGCTTGTTTTTCTGTGATGGAGTAGTTTAACTCTGAGTCTCTTAGGACTTTTCTCATAAAGGCCATGGGGTGTTCATAATTATCAACATCTTTTTGCATTAGGACACCTGCAATAGTATCTTGGGATGCAAACGAGAATATTATGTAATCTTGTGAGAAATCAGGACTAATCAAGATGGGGGATTGGGAGATAGCCTTCTTGATGTCTTCAAAAGATTTGTTGGTCTCATCTCCCCACTTGAAAGCAACATCCTTTTTTTAGCAAAGCACTCAAAGGTTTTATCCTCTTGGAAAAATTTGGCACAAATCGATGGATGAAGTTGATTTTTCCAAGAAAAGATTGCAAAGCTTTCTTGTTGGCCAGAGGGCGGACATCCTTTATCGATTGGACTCTTTCAGGTTCAATGGAGACTCCTCCTTATGAGGCCACGTGTACTAACAGTTTTACTTCGTCAATCCCAAAGGAAAATTTCTTAGGATTCAGTGAGATACCATACTTTTTGCATCGCTCAAAAAAAATCCTAAGGTGGGCGAGATAGTATTTCCTATCCTTGAACACAACTGTAAGGTCATCTTGGTAAATTTATATGATCTCTTGTATGAGGTATCTGAAGGAAAATTCCATTTCTCTCTAAAAAGTGGTGCCAGCATTCATAAGACCAAACGACATCCTTAAGTACATAAAAGTCCCCCAAGGTGTAGTGAATGCAGTTTTGAGTTGATCTTCCCTTTTGAGTAAGACTTGGTTGTACCCTGAGAACCCATATAGCATAGACATCATCCCTGCCCCTATGACTTGCTGAAGAAAATGTTCCATAATTGGGAGGGGATAATTATCCTTTAATGACAATTGGTTGAGGTTGCAGAAATCAACGCACAAGCGGATATCACCATTTTTCTTCCAAACAACTACCAAGTTTGACATCCAAGAAGAATACCTGATAGGGGCTATGATACCAGTGTCGACCATTTTTTGGAGCTCCTTTTGTATTTGGCTTGCCAGCTTTGGGTTGATATGCCTTAGCTTTTTTCGGAATGGTTTGGCCCCTTCTACCAAAGGTATGGTGTGTTGGATGACATCCCCTCTATAGGCCTTCAAATCATCATAGTTCCAGGAAAAAGTATCTATGAATTCTCTAATGAGCACTAATATTTCCTTTCTTTCTTTTTCAGTGGTGCCCTTTCCTATTTTGACCATCCTTGGGTCCATCTCTATACCGATATTGAATTCTAGGGATTCTTTAGATTGCTTGTTGGTTCTCTTTCCCTTGAAAACATCATTCTTATCAAAAAGGTTTTCTAGGGGAATACAACCCTTCGGCAAGGTATTTCTTTGCAGGTTAATGACTTCTATATCCATAGAATCAGCCAGGAAAGCAACTCGCGAATCGGTAAAATCTTTTTTGTTCTCCATGAATATGATAATTTGATCATCATCCTCGAACACCTGCCAATGTTCCAAATTGTCAGGAACAGAAGGACTAAAAAGAACTTCCATCTTGCATAGATCGTGAAAAGGTCCTTCACATGGTTGTAAAGTAGAAGAAGAGACATCCAAAGCATCAGCCACGTGGTTTTTTTCTCGAGGAATGACTTCGATTGACACTTTTCTGAAGGATTTTGAAAGGGTTTGAGCCACATCTCGATACTTTTTCAACTTTTCATTTTTAGTGGAAAATCTCATCAAAACTTGCGAGACAATGAGGTCTGAGTCGCCCTTTACTTCCAGGATTGTAACACCTTTGTCAATTTCCAAATTGAGACCTAGAATCAAGGCTTCATACTCGGCGACATTGTTGGTGCAATGGAATTCCAGTCTATATGAATGGTAAAAGACTTCACCCGAAGGGGCTGTCAAAACTACTCCAACACCTGATCTAGAGCTTAAGTGTGATCCATCTAACGCTAAGGTCTATATTCCTTTAGTCTCTTCAATGGAATCCATATATAACTTTCCTTCTTGGATGAACCAATTATTAAGGCTGCTATTGATGAATAAAAGTTGGTCACTTGGTTCATTGGTGGTTTCAACCAGGGAGCCAACAAGGGGATCATTGTAGATGGTAAAGAACCCCCCTTCAGGATGAGGGATGGTTGCCTTGGACTCTTGTTCATGAATACTTCCATTCAAATTCTTTATGAGATCTTTGTAAAGAATAACCCCAAAATTATTTACAGCATTGACGATGACTACATTTATCAAGAAAGGACCACTGGGGCATGAGTTAAAGGCCACCTTGAGCTCATTAATGATCCCTTTTGCAAAGTCATCTCCAGAATTTGTTTGTGAGGGGGTCAGACCTAATTGACACATAACTTCCTCTATCATCATGTTGGTTGTGGCACTTGGGTGCAGGAGACAGTTGTGGAGGAGAGAGTCTTTGACTTGGAGAGTGACATAGAAAGGTGTGAGATCAAAAAATTTGGAAAGAGGGTGCCCCACTTGGTGGATAAAAAGAGATAAATGTTCCGAAGGATACTGCTCAATGTTTTCAAGTAGGACAACTTCAACTTCATCCTCAGGATGGGTCATTTTCAAAGGGGTTTCCTAGGAAGGGATGACACTTTCATGTGAAAGGCTCCATTTTCTCTTGGTGGGGGTAAGTTCGACCTGGAGGATCTTTGGAGGTTCAGGTTGCATAACAATGTCATTACTCGGATCCCATAGTTCATAATTGTAATCTTCAAAATCAAGGTTCCTTGCAATCTGAAAGGCCAGGTCTTGTGCTTCTTCTAAAGTTGTTGGTGACCGGTCCTTGATGTTGAATTGTAAGGTTCCTTCCAAGGAGGACAAGAAATGATCAATGATGGATTGTTCTGAGGCCACCTTTGACCAGACCCTTTTAAGGAGAAGGTTGAACCTGTCACTAAAATCTCTGACACTCTCACAGGGTCCTTTGCAAATGCTAAGGTATTGGGAAAAGGATTCTTGTGAATGCTCATTATCACACCACCTTATTTTAAAGGCTTTTTGTAGTTCTTCAGGGTTTTTTATGCTTCCTTTAGGGAACCCATGGATCCAAACTTTAGCATCCCCTACAAGGGAGCTTGAAAAAATCCTCATGAAGACATCAGGGTGTTCCTGACCATCCAAATGAAAGTCAAAAATATCACAGAATTGAGTCCAATGTGAGTTTCCAGGGATACCTTTTCCTGAAAAAAATGCTAGCCAAGAATTTTCATTCTCGGGTAAGTCATGTAGCCCTCCTTGGATGTTACTAAAGTCGAAACAGTTGAAACTCTCTCAGTAAGACCATTTGTGAGGATCAATATTAATTGGGGGTGTAGAGTTTGTTAGAGTGACAGTGGCCATAGTGGAGGGATTTGAGTATTGTCACCCACTACGAGTCGTCATTTGTGGAGTCGCTAGATAATTTACTTGAAACTATCAAAGAAAAGGGGGGAAAAACACCCAAGTGGAGTCGCCAGGTAAGATTGTAAGAAAAGGTCCTTGAGGCAAGCCTTACCAAAAAGGATTTTTCGTTTGAGGAATATCAACTCAGTGGTCCCCGACAACGGTGCCAAAATGTTATCGCACAGTTTGTAGCTAGGTCAAAAAGGCTAAAGGATAGAGGCCAAACTGGCGTAACAAGAACCTACCCCACCCAATGTCACCTCAATGGGGAGGTTCTTTCTATTTAGGGAGGTTAACCCGGGGGAGATGTCCCCAGTAACCTGGGGTTTTGAAGAGGCAAAGTTATAAAAGTCCCTCCTCACAGGTTACCACCAAGGTCAGAAAGTTCGACTAATCAGCCAATAAATGAAGTGTATTCCCAGATGAGAACAGCTGCCTGGAACAAGACAATAGAAAAAGAATATATGCAGGCTATAATTCAGTGGGTTAGTACTTCAAGAAACTATCCAACATCAATATATAAGCAATGAAGCAACAACTATCAATGGGATCAACATTTTATCAATGTAGCAATGGAGAAGTATTATTTCATCAATAACTATTGAGATGATGTGATCAACAATGTATCTAATCAAAATTTTACTCAATAAATGCTTTCAATCATCATCTAATTGCTTATCATTCAAAGATGCTACGTCAAGATGGAATAACCAAGTGTGACGTCGGCCTAATTAGTTAGGGTTTCAAAATTTAAAGTTTTGAAAGTTGGTTTGAGCACTATCACTTCAATGTTGTGTGTCTAAGATCAGTGCCTAAGGGTATATGGAGTCATTCAAGGAGAGGACACAAAGTTGAAGGAAAATAGGCTAAAGACAAGAGGGAAGAGTTTTAGAGTGTTGTAATGGTAGGTCCCTAGAATCAAAACCCTAGGGGAAAGAGGCTCACTCTGGTGTTGCTTAAGCAAGGCCTCGTGTGATCCGCCAGATCTTTTAATGACTTATGGTTGAGTTTTAATTTTGCATGCGTTAATTAACCATTTGAGAAAACTTAGTGAAGAATGAGGAAAGAAGAGAAATTATAACAACCATATACATATGTGCAGATCTAAAATGCAATAAAATACAACAAACCATAACACGCAGATTGATAACAAAGTTCGAGACAACTTTGCCTACGTCTCCGGGCCTTTTCTTTGTGGGGGAGGCTTCTTTATTTCTGTTCAAAAGCTCAAAAGTACATCGCTGCAATTCCAAATGGCTACAAGACTAATCTGGCCATGTTCTTCCAGATCTCTAGAACCATGCAAAGAAAACGACACACAAAACAGACGTCCGGAGCTCCCAGAAATGGTCCGACAGTGTCTCCTCCTCAAAAGCTGCTCTGCCTCAAAATAGCTTTGGCTTGGCTTCTCCTCAGCATAACTCTACTCTGAATTCCCTCAATGCTATCCCCATGGCCTCAACCAGGCCTTGGTTATATAGCTGGGAAGGTAGTTACTCATCTCCAACTTCCTCCAAGAAGTTAGGCTCTAAAACTACCCAATAACTCCCAAAAACCATTAAAAATAGGCTTAATTATATTAAAAAACCAAAAAGTAGTTAAAAACCCACTTTCTAACCATAGAATATGGTTAAATTTCGGGCTTAGCCCCTCCATCTGCACATGCACCCCTTTTAACGGTCATATGGGGGGGCATATGTCCATGCGCTATGCATTGGACACCCCTTTTCGCATGCTCCGTTGAATCGGCTCTTGGTTCTATTGGCGTTTGGGCATACGACCACATTTTAACGGTTGTAACCATTGTAACCGCGCCCCAAAACACTGTCGAGTGATTACAATATGCGCCGAGGGCTATATTAAAATGACAGTTATTACATAGCACGCGACTAAGGGCTGGGGCTAGGCCCCGGCCCGGTCGTGGCCCAACCATACCAACATTCCATTTCAAATATAATGCAGAACATACATATAACAAGGAGCAAGTCATGGTGTAAGGGTTGGACGGACTTTGTTAAGGCGTTGCATTGGTGGAGGAGGTCCATGGTTCAAATTCGGTGGACTCCGCATAAATTTTATATAACGATCCATTAGCCAATAGAGGGGTGCCATGTGGCAGCCCATGACTGGGCCATGTGGCACCTTAACCACCAACCGTTGAACACCACGTGTCAGCCGCTGATTCAACCACATGTTTTCCACTTGTCGACCGTACTGCCACATCAACCTTGCCACGTCACTTTATCATACTGTCCAGTCACCTTGCCATGTCAACCTGTCGTACTGTTCGTTCATCCTTCCACGTCAGCTGCTAATGTCACCCATGCCACGTGTCACCCTTTCAGTGGTGACACGTGTCACCTCCAGATTGGTCCAGCCGTATGCCAAAATGTGCAAATCTGCCTGCCACATGTCACTCCCTAGAGCCGCCACGTGTCACCTGTATGGAATTGCCACATGTCATCTGTATGAACCTGCCACGTCAGTGTACGAAATGCCACGTCAGCGTCTGTATGGACTGTACGGACTGCACAGTCAGCAAATTTTTTGCATGTTTGTCTTTTCGGACAGAATGCGATATCTTCTCCATACGGACTCCATTTGACAAAATAAATATACCATCGAAATCAGGAAGACGAGACGGACGTAATGGCACAGGTTTCATCGCATTCTGAGCACTTTCATTTTTTAGCATTTTTCAAGCCCTGTCAGGCTTCTGGATACGATTTCGGATCACACCTCCCCACAATAACACCTTTTGGTCCCCAAAAGGTTACTAACCACTCAACAAGCTCAGGATAGGCCACCCGACTTTCTCTTTGTCTCTGAACTAAAATGATTACATTAGTGGAAGCAAAATACAATGAAGTTGAGACATCCACTTCTGGCAGAACCAAGTGACTGGTTTCTTTCCTTCACGATGTTCCTCTTGCTTCGCTATTAATCCTTCCTCCTTCGTGAGTACATGCAAAATCCTTTTTTCCTTCCTTGGATGAAGCTTCAGATTAAGCTTCCAACAACTAGCCTTTTGATGTCCACTCTTGTTGCAAAACGTGCAATGAGTTTTTGGCATCCAGACCTGTTTACCTTTCTCTTTCTTCTGTTGTGGACTTGAGCCTTTATGTCGTGTTTCCTTCCTGGTTGACATAGGTTTCCTGTACAAAGTTTGTCTCTTCCAACACTTGGCAACACAATGCTTAGGTGAATGACAATAAGTACATGGATAAAGATTCCACAAGTTCCGGTTTACTTGATTATGCTTGTTATAATCAAAAGGAGAATTAATAAAAACATGACCATTATACCTTCCATGGTGATCTTCACTTTTCTTTGGAGACGACTTGCATTCACTACCACAACCCTGAAGTGATGCGCCATTTCCTTTTGTGAAGTGTTCTTGCAATGT
>ML785116.1:2615595-2631697 GCA_009831015.1 Picea engelmannii | reverse complement strand
GCATTCACTACCACAACCCTGAAGTGATGCGCCATTTCCTTTTGTGAAGTGTTCTTGCAATGTCTTAAGTTGGCCATTTGAAGCATTACTTGCTTCCGAAGTTTTGGAACCTATCTTGGAAGACTCTCCAAGGTCCCCTTTTACATATCCCAATCCTAAGTATCGAGGCCTTTCCTCAACCTCAATAGGATTTACAATTCCTTGACCTCTACATCCAAGGCCCTTTCCTTCTTCGTAACCCATCTTGGTTAGTATTCTCAAACCTACACCTTTTGTATGTTTTTCGAATGCACCAAAACCAACTTGATGAGAATGAGGAAAATTTGATGAGGAACCTTCACTGCATACCTCAGATATGTTTTCTGAAATAGATGTAGAAGGCACTTCCTTCAATCCTTCTTTTCCTTTGTCGTTCTTTGAAGCTTTCTCTTGAACCGTGCTCTTTCATTCCAAGTAGTCGTCATACAACACCTTCACCATCTCATCCATGGAAAACACCGAATCTCTAAACTCCTTCTCATTTTGAGAAAGTCCTCCTGTAGATGCCATTTTCTTCCTTGAGATGAGCTCTTCCCTGGTTAACATGCAAAACTCAAATCCAAACATCAACTAGCTTTGATACCACTTGATCCGCTAGATCTTTTAATGACTTATGGTTGAGTTTTAATTTTGCATGTGTTAATTAACCATTTGAGAAAACTTAGTGAAGAATGAGGAAAGAAGAGAAATTAAAAAAACCATATACATATGTGCAGATCTGAAATGCAATAAAATATAGCAAACCATAACACGCAGATTTATAACGGAGTTCGACACAACTTTGCCTACGACTCCGGGCCTTTTCTCTGTGGGGGAGGCTTCTTTATTTCTGTTCAAAAGCTCAAAAGTACATCGTTGCAATGCCAAATGGCTACAATACTAATCTGGTCATGTTCTTCCAGATCTCTAGAACAATGCAAAGAAAATGGCACGCAAAACGAACGTCCGGAGCTCCCAGAAATGGTCCAACAGCGTCTCCTCCTCAAAAGTTGCTCTGCCTCAAAATAGCTTTGGCTTGGCTTCTCCTTAGCATAAATCTACTCTGAATGCCCTTAATGCTATCCCCATGGCCTCAAATAGGCCTTGGTTATATAGCTGGGAAGGTAGTTACTCATATCCAACTTCCTCCAAGAAGTTAGGCTCCAAAACTACGCAATAACTCCCAAAAACCATTAACAATAGGCTTAATTACATTAAAAAACCAAAAAGTAGTTAAAAACCCACTTTCTAACCATATAATATGGTTAAATTTCGGGCTTAGCCCCTCCATCTTCACGCGCTCCCCTTTTAATGGTCATATGGGGGGCCATATGTCCATGTGCTATGCGCTGGACACACCTTTTCGCACGCTCCGTTGAATCAGCTCCCGGTTCTATTGGCGTTTGGGCATACGACCACGTTTTAACGGTTGTAACCGTTGTAACCTCACCCCAAAACACTGTCGAGTGATTACAATATGCATCGAGGGCTATATTAAAATGAAGGTTATTACCTAGCACGCGACCAAGGGCTGGGGCTAGGCCCCGGCCCGGTCGCGGCCCAACCATACCAACATTCCATTTCAAATATAATGCGGAACATACATATAACAAGGAACAAGTCGTGGTGTAATGGTTGGACGGACTTTGTTAAGGCGTTGCGTCGGTGGGGGAGGTCCACGGTTCAAATCCGGTGGACTCTGCATAAATTTTCTATAACGAGCCATTAGCCAATAAAGGGGTGCCACATGGCAACCCATGACTGGGCTACGTGGCACCTTAACCACCAACAGTTGAACGCCACGTGTCAGCCGCTGATTCGACCACATGTTTGCCACTTGTCGACCGTACTGCAACATCAACCTTGCCACGTCACTTCACCGTACTGTCCAGTCACCTTGCCACGTCATCCTGCCGTACTGTCCGGTCATCCTTCCATGTCAGCTGCTAACGTCACCCATGCCACGTGTCACCCTTTCAGTGGTGACACGTGTCACCTCCATATTAGTCCAGCTGTACGCCAAAATGTGCAAATCTGCCTGCCATGTGTCACTCCTTGGAGCTGCCATGTGTCACCTGTACAAACTTGCCGCATGTCGTCTGTACAGACCTTCCACATCAGTGCACGGACATGCCACGTCAGTGTTCGTACGGACTGTACGGACTGCACAGTCAACAAATTTTTTGCCTGTTTGGCTTTTCGGACAGAATGCGATATATTCTCCATAAGGACTCTGTTTGAGAAAATAAATATACCACCGGAATCAGGAAGACGCGACGAACGCAATGGCATAGGTTTCATCGCATTCCGAGCACTTTCATTTTTGAGCATTTTTGAAGCCCTGTTAGGCTTCTGGATATGATTTCGGATCATCGTGCTCTTTCCTCCTTCTTTAGGTCAAAATTGGCAAAACGGCTAGCATATGAGAAGAGTTAAAACAAGAGGATCAGGTGAGGGAAAGTGTTGCAATGGCAAGGTTCTATCACTAAAACCCTAGAAGGTGGACGACCCTAGGTGTAGATAACCTAGGCCTGGGACGTCACCCTCCTTTTAACCTTTAAAAATCAAAGCTATCTTAAGGGAAGAAGTGAGAAGAGTGTAGCAAAGGCTAGGGTCTTTCTTCCTTCTTCAATGGCTGAAAATTTCTCCCTAAGGGGACATAAGACAAGGACCTACTTGTGTGCTTGTCACCTAGGGTTTTAAAATCAGCAAATTTATAAGTAAATGCAAGAATATAAACCTACAACCATTCAATTAAGAATTTTTGCAAGAAAAACACTTACATATCATGATGAAAAGCATAAGAAAACCCTAGCTGTAAACCTTCCTTTAAGATAAATGCCAAACATGTCAAGAAAATCCTTCCATCAACAAGTGCGCCTCACTTTAAAAGACCAAATACCCAAGTAGGGCGCAAAAATCAGACCTCACAAGAGAGTGAGTTGTGTGTTATGTTCAAAGGAGGGAAAAACATCCTCAATATATAGTGTATCATGACCTATAATTAAAATTAGGTCTTTAAAAATAGCCGACAAGGCTACAAACCAAAATCATATTGTTTTTACATTAAATGCTAAGCAAAAGACCTAAATGAGCAAAAGTGAGACGTCAAGTCCCTTTGAGGGAGACGTTAGGCCCTTTTGGGGCTAGTCCATCATCCAAAAGTTAGATGTTAGCCCTTTCTAGGCTCCTCCAAGCTGCCACACTTGCCAGACATCCTATCAAACTGCCACACACTCAAGGTGACATCAATGGCTCCTGGGTGACGTCCTGGCCATTAAAAGGAAAACTTTCCATCTGAAGTGGATAAACCCCCCTGGGCTAGGCTCAGCCAAAGTGTCCTGGGTGGAACATCCTTCTTCTTCTCATGTGCAAAGGCTAGACCAATCACTATCATGTCTCTACCCTTGATGGGGTCCAACAACCATTTGATGGGCTCTTCAGCCCCATGGAGATCCGAGCTAATCATCTCCCCATGTGTACCGGTCCAACTGGTACCTGTCGGGCATGGTCCCGCACATCAAAAACTTCACCCTCCATGGGCTCATTAGTCACAGGGATCATAGAAATTTCAATAACATTTCATCATTAATTTTATCTAATATATGCATAAAACCCCTAATATATCATTCAATAGCTCAAAGATATTACAATGACCTACAATACAAAGCCAAAGAAAAAGACAAAATACTCTATTGGGCCAGCATCCATAAGAAGAGGAGAGTCTCCAGAGGGAATCATCCAAGCCATGTAAAATGAGGTGATGTGGTCAAGGGATATCCAAACATACGGGTAGAGTGAAAGACAGGGGTGTGCGATATTACCTGTGGGTGCCTTTGTAGAAGGCGAGTTGTACCTTTCATGGATGCAATTCTTTCCAAGACCTTTATTGCCTTTATTCTTTCTTTTCTTTATTGCTTTTTCTTATTTGTTTTATTTCAAGGTCTAACTAGAGGACACTGCCTTGGTGTGGTGACCAGTGCTGACAATGTTACCCATAAATACTTTCATATAGATGATAAGGTTGGCTCATGATGAGACCCCCTTTCCCTTGGCCATGCAACCAAAGGTCACTGCCCTGGCATGGTAACTAGATGATGGCAATGTCATACTGCTAGGTATCCATGAACATAATAGGTTGGCTCGTGATGAGACCCCCTATCCTCTTGGCTAGGTCTTGTTTTGTTATTTTTCTTTGGGTCCCTCTTATTTCTTGCTGAGAGGCTCTTTATTTCCTTCTCGGGGATCCCTCGACGAGGTATCTCTAGGTTTCATTTTATGGATTTTAACTTTTACCAGCTGCTTTTACCTTCTGGGCCTTTAGCCCCTTCTTCCAACGAGATAAGGTGTAAACCCACAAACAGATCATCCTAATGCTGGGACTAGGGGAATGGGGCAGATGAGTGAGAGTTAAGATGTAAAAGTAATGATATGATGGGAGTGGACGATGGCCCTTCAGTAATCCCCCCGGTGGCAAACCAAAACCTATGGGTACAATCTTGCTAGGATACCCTGTAAATCCCCCCAACCATGATCATGTGGGTCAATGTAAGATCCAAGCAGTCATAAAAAATAAAAGGAATTTGATGCATATATCTAAAGGTCATAATGATAAAAAATGACACATACCATGATACCTGGACCAATTACCTCATGGGGCAAGATTCCTCTCTGATACAAGTCCAAGCTAAAGGTGATGGGTGTTGTTGTTGTTGACAAGACAAGTCTAATGGAAGAGAAGAAATATGGGCCCTCTAGGGCCATGCTCAGTTCAATCTTGCTCTCTGTACTCCATGTTTAGGACCTGTGGGCCTCGAGACATGATCTCCTGGTTATCCCTAGAAATTAGGGACAACAGGTATCATATGCCACCACTTGACGCAATGGGTTCTATCGCATCACCTTCACCATGGATGGGTATGAAAGCATAAGGAAAGGGAAGGGAAATTCCTAGAATTCGCCCCTCAAACCCATCCCGATCAACATTTTTTTTGGTTTAGGTTTGTTTTTTCTATAATATTTTGGAATTCCACCTTCTCCCATTCCTCATCCAACAATGACCCATGTTGGCACTTGAATTAGCTCACACCACCACCAGAAGAAACAGGTTCCAACTAGCTACCTCAATCATGGTTAGGTATGGGAGGAGGAGAAAGAGATGATTCCTAGAATAATTTATTTAGTTTTTTTAATGTATTTTTTTTCTTATTATTTTTCCTCAAGGGAGGGTGATGGAGGAGTGTGTACACTTAGGATAAAATAATTTTAAAATAAAAAATAAAAAGTAAATAAAACTAAAAAATAAACTAGTAAAAAACATTTTTTCTCTGCTTTGGGGTTTTCCTTATTTTTGGTTTTTTCCTTTTTTTTCATAAAATTTATTAAAAATAGATGCATTTTGTTGTATTTTTCTTCTAAAAATATTTAAAATCTCTAAAGTTTTGGTTATATATATATAGTCTCTTTAAACACAAAAATATGAAAAAAACTATATGGTTTCGGGTCTCATCTTGAAAGAACTATTTTTTTTTTTTTTTTTATGAACATTGAAGATTAAAAGAAATGTACTAACCTTTTAAGTGTTAGAAGCTCATTGTTTTTTTAAGTGCCAAAATCTCATTGTTGAGTATCTCCTTAGTGATCTTGAAACTCCCTTATGAATTACTTCAAGGTATTTAATCAATCTTCCTCAAGATTAAATGAAAAGTGAAGTTCATAAGAAAGATGATCTTGTTTATAAGAATGATTAAAGCTAATGTTTTTATTTTTATAAAATGTGGATAAATAAAAAAATTAAAAAAGATAAAATGAATTAATTCAACATTATTTTTATAAAATGTGGATAAATAAAAAAATTAAAAAGATAAAATTAAGTAATTGCTTAATACATGAGAAATAGAAATACTAAAGGGTTTATTTCACTCAAACATCCTAAAATACTAAATATAAAGATTATAAAATAATAAATATAGTAGGATGTTTTGTAGGGAAAATTTAGAGACAAAATTTTGAATTTCTCCAAGTTATAAGATTATTTGGAGCAAGGTGGATAGTTGTACCATTCTACGATTTTAGTGATAAATACTTGGTTCATTTGATAGAGAAGATTTCATTTTTCAAGAACCAAAATCTTGTACATGTATCTCTTCTTTTGATATAGTTACATATTATGGAAATATATTCAATATTAATGAAGAGTAAAAATTTTCACCCAATAAGGAGCTTGATTGTAATGCAAGCAATTTAACTGCGAAGCTTGACAAAGAAATTTGTAATTTTGAAGATTTTCAAGGCACCAATTATGAAGGCAATGGATATGATGATGATCTTTATTCTTAGTAGTTTAACAATAACATGAATGACATGGAGATATTCAAAATCTAACTCCATGTGATGATTTTGATGATAGTTTAAATGATCAGGATGATAACTTTTCTCTTAGTGAAAACTTTAGTGGAATCAACCATCGCATTGAAGATGACACATATATTCCTCCAACCAAGTATTATTATATAAGTCCCAGTAACAATGATGTGAACAAATATCTTCCTTTTAGTGGATATTTTAATAGTAACATTAGTGTAGAGAAGAGAGATGGAGATGTTTCAAAACATGATTAGATTAACAATGATGAATATTTTCCTTTATGTAGCATACCCAACCTCTAGCCGAGCATCATTACATGTGGAATACACATTAAAATTAATATTTTCTACTTGATTAAATTCATGTAGCTTACTAGCTACAGATCACACATACATTTGACCATTTGATTGATACCACAATTATAAATGCATCTAAAAACACATATTAATACATGAATGCAACTGCTCAAACAAGAAACAAACAACATCATTCACATAAACAATTTACACAGTGGAACAACATAAGAACATAACAAAAACACTTATCTGTTAATAATCAACCAATTAGTTGCATACGAAGGATGAACTTCCTAGCCATAGGCATTGTTGTTCATCTTCTCTCAACAATAGGCCACCCTTGAGCTGAGGCTATGAGTCCACACGGAGATACAACCCTTTGAATATCCACTTTCCACACATATAAACCCCAAAACCTAGGTTCCAATATGTTTCTCACAACCTGCACAACCCAAGGAATGGTATCCCCCTTCACTCGAGACAGTCCCTCATTCCTTCCTACTTCCCTCCAAGGATCTAGTGCATCGAACTGACTAGAAAACCTTCCAAATACTCCAGGATTTCTCACAACATCCCTCACAAGGCTCTTGAGTCATATTCTCAACATAAAAGCACTTCACATGCTAAAAACCCGATTTAAAACCACACATGCCTCTTTCTCAACACAAAACACATCCCAAAAATGGTTTCCTTCAATCCCAATATGGTTGATGCTCTTCCCAACATGCAACCCTTTCGTATTGTCCAAAATATGCAAGTAAAAACTCCTCTCCATGCAAAAATGTTATTGTCCCCAAAAATTTTCCCCTTGGCCATATGAATTTCCTCTCCTTGTTTTCTTTCTTGACTCAACTTAAACTCTTTTCCAATTTTATTGTACTCATTCCCATGCTCTCAAATAACTATGGGGTGTGACTCCTCACACCCAACCTCTTACATGAGTTTAATGATTGGATTCAGGAACACTCAACATAGACGAAAAGGTTTACACAATAATAATAATTCTGGAATGTGGGTTGAATTAATATCCATGAATAGTTCCCCATTGGATCCCTCTCTCTTGTGGAATCATAGCCCCCATTAATATTCATCCCTCTTGTATCCCAATCACCGATTACTATTTTTGATCATTATTTCCATGCACATAATATACCATTCAACCTTCAACCACATTAACCCAATACAAGCTCCTCGCCTCAACACATCGACTCACCAACCTAAATCACATTTGTACAATTACATTATAATTCACGATTAAAACTAAGGATGTTACACTCCAAGTGAGGAATTTAAATATGTCAAAGAGGATGATAAATAATTCCAATTGGGGATTATAAAAGCATCGATGATGATGATGATGATGATTATGATTTCCCTCATAGTGGGGATTTTAAAGTAATTGATGATGATTATGATGATGATCGATACTTTCCTCTAAGTTGGGAAATTAAAGGAACCTATAATGATGATGATTATTTTCGTCCGAGTGGAAATTTTAAAGGAAACAATGATGATATTATTGATGATGAATACCTTCGACCAAGTGGGGAATTTAATGGCACTGATGGTGTTTATGATGATAATGATTTTCCTCCAATCTAAAGCATTCTATTGCATATTCAATGGCATTGGTGAGGATGGTGATGATTTTCCTATTGAGTTGATAATATTGATAATAAATATGATAATAGGAGTTTGATAAGAAAATGGGTTCAAAAAATAAAATAATTTTTCTAACATTTAAAACTGTAATAAAAACATAAAGTTAAATAGTTGTTAATACTCTTTCATCCCTCTATGTCACTCCCATCGTGATCAATCTCAAAGAATATAATCAATTTCAATTAACAAATGAATAATTTCAAATATATAAAATATAAAAAATAAACACACAATTAACAATTAATTACATTGGACATCAATTAAAAATATTCCATCATTATTTCATCACCCTTCTTTGTTGTATCATGCAAACTAGTGTTAACTTTTGAAAGTGTGTAATTCTGCAAGTTGCATCAAATCAAGTTGTGCATATTGCATCAAAGTCACATGTGCATGTGCACACACACATATTCATATAACTATTGCTACCTTCACAACCAACTTCTAGACAATTCACCAATAATAATATCATATACTTAGGATAACCATTTAGAATATGGCATTATCATTTATTCATTATTTACACTTATTAACAAGTTAATTTTTCAAATGTCATATACATAAAAGTGTCTAACTATTGTAAAATAGAACTATATGTAATAGAATTATAAATATAAATTATTGTACAAAATTCTTTATTTTACAAATATAAACTCTTGTTGTGAATTCTTAGTAATTTCTTACCTTGAAACTAAGGACAATTTAATAATTGTATGCGCATAAGATACATCAACCATAATTATATCATATCTATTGGACATGGTGTTATGGTGCTGACATTGATGTCAAAGAGGGACCATATGGTCAATATTGGACAGAGTATATGATGTTGGCATTGATGGAAAGAGGATAAATATGGCCACTGATAAATTGATTAATGTTTATGTATTCATATCAATATCCTAGCAATTTTTTGTGTTGAATTATGTTACTGGCATCTATTCATAGAAGAAGCAATTGAACAGAAGTGGAGGACTTGTTCACTCCATGAAGATACCATTGGAATACCTTTACAATGGAACCTCAAAAATAAGTTATTTTGCTCTAAATACAAGAAGAAAGGGTCAAATCTAATGCTTCAATAGAATAAAATAGGTGTCAAGGATCTGGTATAAAAATATTAGCAAGGGGTATGCTTCACAAATCTTTCATTACTTAGTCCTTGAATAATCTTGTTATAAAATTTATAGATTATTGTCATCCATTCTCAAGTGAATGAAAGTGAGGACAAAAGATCATCTCTCAAGGAATATAATATATTTTATGAGAATTGTCTCCAAGAAGGTGTGATAAAAATCATGAGATGTCCCATTGTGATTGTCATATCATTGGATCAAAGTCTCATAAATTTTTGGATCGCGCTACAGGATTGGTGATGCAACTCACTACAACTCCATGCTACAATATTAATGTTTCAACTTGCTACAACTCCCATGCTGCAACTCCATGCTACAATATTAGTGATGTAATTCATTGCAACTCCTATGGTGAAACTCCATGCTACAAGATTGTAAGTGAAAACTTGACCATAGTCAACACAAATGTGGAAGCGAAGATGTCATTTAAAATTCACTCTTAGAATTTTCAAGTCCACTCTGTTAGCTTGTTGATAAAGGAGGTGTTAGCACTAAGAGTTGTCATTAGACTACTGGAAAGACAATCCTAGTACCCATTTGAATATTTAGAGTTGGATGAGTGCGTATATTAAAAAATGGATCAAACTGATAAGGTTCAAAGCCTAATCTAATGAATGAAATTTCAAAGACTAAATTCCAACAAAAAGGGCTATCATAATCTTCAACCAGCACATTTTTTGAAATATGAATAGAAGAAAATGAAAAAAAAAAATCAATATGAAAAGTGAATTTCACATCAGGCTTGATTGACACATTCATATGGTTAAAATTTCATTAATTAGGATCCTTCTAATCAAGAAATAAAGATTTTCTCCAAGAAGAAATGCTTCACAAAATACACAGTAAATCATCCACTGCATAAATCTTCTAACAAAGTTGTTGATAAATCATTTATCAATCGGTATTCCATTAGAGAAAGAAGACAAAGAAAAGGACAAAGAAAGGAGCACAAGCTGATCTTTGACTACACAAGAATCCTCCATCCAGATATACAGAGTCTAAGAGTTTACAAAATAGTAAAAACCTTTTTCCTATCACTCTAATGATTTCCTTATCAAAATCCACTTCATATATAGTGAATTATATCTATATACCCTAAGGAGGTATAAACCAAGGAGCTACATAGGATCCTCCTCCATTTAGGAGTCTATTACAAAAGATTCCAACAAAAACATAACAAATTCCTATTTTTTTGGATCTTGTCTATTGTGATAAATTCCTTTTGAAACAGGTCATGTTGCTTGATATGGAGATGGAACACATGTCCCTCATGTCCATCTAACTCCTAGGAAACCATTCAAACATTCCCTGACAGTGGACAACCTTCCCATAGCTCGGATTTGCCAGACTGTTAGAGTTCGTAACGCCTTTGACAACATGTGTTGCGAACTTTCCTATAGGTGATTATTTTGACTTTTCTACCAAACTACAAAATTGAGTAGGGTTTTTTTTTTCATCAATTCAATGGTAATATGGTGCTTCTCCACACCAAATTTCAGAAGAACCCATATTGGCATTCAAACGTTACGATCAAAACATGACTCTACTCTGTGCTAATTGCTACAAACTGTCCCAAATTACCAGTTTGCAGTGCCAGTGAGTCCAGGCGTTGTGAATTTTCTTGTAGTAACCTATTTCAATTTTTACAAAGCTTCAACATCTCAAAACTTATACCAAGAGTCCATAAATTCAACAAAACTTCATTATATTGATATATGATTAGAGGAAAACTTTAAAACTGCTAGTTATAGTTCAAAACTCATAACCATCACCAAAATGTTGTAAATGCATATCATAAGGTTCATTCCTCACAATATCCCCTCCCTTGTGAGTCTTCTTGTTTTTCTAACTATCCATACTCACTTCTTTGAAGGATATCTTCTGTAAATTCCTTGACAGTTGGTATTTGAAAACAGTGTAAATAAGAAAATTTGGGTTTGATGATAGAGCTCGCTTTACATGGAGTTCACCTTTCCTAAACACTTATACACAGAAGTGGCATGAGAAGTAGAAAAATTTATAGGTAAAAATAAGAGGGATATTCATTGAGGTTTTAGTAAAAATGCACACATGTAAAACAATTCTGTGAAAACAGGGTTTTAGCAGCACAATATCAGTTCGCATCACCAACAAGGTATGCAAATGATCTTGGTTCTATAAAGGATTAACCATAGTATTTATGTTTGATAGGAATATAATTCTATTGATTAATAGTGGGCCTCAAATTGATCACAAAAGATGAGGGTTTTGACAGTCTCGAAACAAAGGATTCGCAGTGCCTAGATCACAATGTGCAATGGTTATGAAGATTTAAATCAAGCAGTTTGTAGTGTTTTGATATCAATGGGATACAAATCTTGTTTGCAGAATAAATTATAAGGTGATATTAAGATAACAACTTTGACTAGTGGGCAAAGTTTAGAGTGCCATAGTAATGTGCTTGAGATTTGGTAGAAAAGGGACTTTAAAAGTTCGCAGCACTATTATGCAATGTCGGTTTGAAGCACCAAGTTTAGAATCAAATAGCACACTTCAAGGAGATTGTTAGAAATTATGTGACATGATCCTTGTAAATCTAATTAAATGAAGGCGCTGAAAACCACAAAATTCCCCTTGAAACGTTTCTTAGTTGCAACATGAAAGATAAGTACATGAGATACTCATAAGTACGCTCCGAACTTTCCTGTTGAGTTGGCAACAAATACACCTGACCATTTCATGTTCTAACAGAAGGAATGTGGATCTATGTAAAAATATTTTCTACTCAAGCGAATGCTTCATTTGGAAAGTTTAGAAGGCGTCTGCAATAGTAAATCTGAGCAAGTTTCCTTTAAAGAACCTTTTGTATCATCCACCTCACACATTTTCTGGGAAAACGTCTCTCAAGTCAGATAATTGGACATGTTTTAAACAAAACCCATGTCGTAGAATTGTAAAATACATTTCCATCACTCCATAATCTACGTATAGAAATAACTATCTCATTTGGACACCTTTTTAAATTAAAATCAATTAATAAACAAAAACGTCGGGATTTGTGTTAATTAAATGAAGAGGTGCAATGTTTTATTATTAAAAAGACACATTGGTTCATTTCCTCTTTTATAAAAAGACACATTGTTTCAATATCATATACCTCTTGAGATACTATATAAAGAGAGAAAAATGGTAAGAAGGAGAGTGTCTATGCAGTCTACATCAGAAGATCAAAAGGAGCAGAGTTCAAGAAAGAAATTGTAAACATTTTTATGTAGTGAGGGTGGTAGGGAGGAGCTTGGGAGGATTGCACTCCCATATAGGTTAAATCCTATTTCACAAGGGATTTGGTTCTTCCTATAGTTGGTGCTTTGAAACAAGGGACTTAGTGCTTCGTAGAGTCAGTGCTATGAAACAAGGGAGTTGGTGCTCTAAAACCAAGGGATTGGTGTCTCCTTGAGTTGGTGCTTAGAAGAAGAGATATTGGTGTCTCTCACACAATTGTATCTTGTACTTTTTATTGTTATATTTAAATTTACGTATTCAATAAATTCTTGTTGATCAATTTTTATGATCAATTAATTTGTTAATTAATTACTGACTAAAATTTTGAAAGAAGAAGAAACATTGATTCACCCGCCCCCCTTAGTATTGGCCAATATTTCAACAATTGGTATCATAGAAAGTGTCTTAACCACAGTTTAACCACTGGAAGGTAGATTATGAAGAGATCAAATGGATCAACAAGAAGGAATGTCCTCCAACATAGCACCATTGTTTAAAGGAAATGATTATGCTTTCTCAAGTGTAAGAATGAAAAGCTATTTATTGTCTATTGGTTGTGATGTTTGACAATATGTTGAAAATGGTTATGCTACTCAATCTACTACACTTACTGATAATACTTCAAATAAGCTATGCACTGACAATTCAAGAGTTGTTGATGCTATTCTTGGAGGATTAGAAAATCCTATATTTGTAAAAGTGATGCACTATAAATCAACAAAGGAAAATTGGGATAAACTAAAGATCATCTATGAAGGATATGGAAAGGTCAAGCAAGCTAAACTTGAAACACACCGAAGGAAGTTTGAGATTCTAAAGATGAAATAGGAAGAAAACATTGCAGAATATTTTCAAAGAGTGGATGAAATAGTCAATTCAATCAGAGCATTGGAAGAAAATCTAAAAGACATGATTATTGTCCAAAAGGAGTTGAGATATGATGCCAAGGTATCTACCTTGGAACATCGAAAATACCTTGACAACCTTACAATGGATGAACTTCATGGGATTCTTAGAACATATGAAATGAGAATCGGGCATGAAAATTCATCAAAAAGGGAAACATCCATCAAATAATCAAAAGAGAAAAGGAACCATAAGCATGTTCCAAATGAAAATCACTCAGATATATGAAATGAGGAAGAGGCAAAATTTATAAGAAAACTCAAGAAAGGGTTTGGAAAATACAAAGAGAAGTTACATTTCAAATGCTTCAACTGTGGAAAAATTGGACACTTCGCTAACAAATGTCTCTATTCCAAACAAGAAGATAATGATGATGAAGAAGCTTACAATAAAAAAGACCATAAAAAGGGAAAAACCAAAAAAAAAAAAACCTTTTACACCAAAGAGGACAACAGTTCATCTAAAGGAAGTAAAGATGAAGAGTAAAAACATCGATTTATGGGTATAGAAACCCAAGATAATCTTTCTAAAAATAATTTTGAGCTTGAAGAAAACTCTGAGGATGAAGGAGAAGTAGACCTAGAAACAAAACTAATCAGTGAACTTATGAAGGGAATGAATATGATGATGATATTTATTCTTAGTAGTTTAACAATAAAATCAATGATGTGGAAATATTCAAAATCTAACTCCAAGTGATGATTTTGATGACAGTTTAAATGATTGGGATGATAAATTTTCTCTTAGTGATAACTTTAGTGGAACAACCTATCACATTTAAGATAACAAATATATTCCTCCAACCAAGTATTATTATATAAGTGCCAGTAACAATGATGTGAACAATTATCTTCTTTTTAGTGGAGATTTTAGTAGTAACATTAGTGTAGAGAAGAGAGATGAAGATGTTTCAAAACATGATTAGATTAACAATGATGCATATTTTCCTCAATGTAACATACCCAGCCTCTAGTTGAGCATTATTACATGTGGAATACACATTAAAATTAATATTTTCTACTTAATTAAATTCATGTATCTTACCAGCCATGGATCACACATAAATTTGACCATTTGACCGATACCACAGTTCTAAATGCATCTAACAACACATATTAATACATGAATGGGCCTTCTCAAAAACGAAACAAACAACATCATTCATATAAACAATTTACACAGTGCAATAACGTAAGAACATAACAAAAACACTTATCTGTTAATAATTACCAATTAGCTACATATGAAGGATGAACCTCCCAACCATAGGCATTGTTGTTCATCTTCTTTCAACAAAAGGACACCCTTGATCTAAGGCTATGAGTGCACATGAAGATCTAACCCTTTGGATATCCACTTTCCACACATAGAAGCCCCAAAACCCAAGTTCCAATATGTTTCTGACAACCTACACAACCCAAGGAATGGGATCCTGTAACATCCCACTCTTGCATATTGAGTGAACTTATTCTTTGAGGACAATTTCTCACAAGTGATCTGAATTATTATTCTATTAAAACATTGATTTTGATTATGAGGCATTATGGGTTGATGTCATGTTGTTTTGTTGCATTGACATAGATAGGTGCTATTGACTTGGTTTTATTGAGTGGGTAGGATTTTGGACCTCGAGTATGCAGAGGCATCGATGGAACCCCTTGGATTCTAGATCGAGTTGGGGAGTGAATCATTGTGTTTTTATTGTTTTATATGTTATATTAGTGTATCTGATTAGATGATATGATTATGGATATATTTCTGACATGATTCATTGATGATGCAGGCTGACGATAGCTTGTCGATTAGACTCACATGTGGAGTAGAGGGGTCATGCACGCCTACCAGAGTTGTTGAGGGAGAGTTGTGGACAACAACCCTGCCACAGCCTACTAGCACTCCCGTCGTGGCTCGAACTGTAGGTTAACATTTACCTAGTTTGAGAGGACCCATGATGCCATGAGGGCAGACTGCGATAGTTGCTCACGATGATTCTAAGGGGCACGCAATAAGGTGGGGGCCTTATTCCTTAGAGGCCCTTAGTCTCTCACAAGTTCGCCTGGCGGAGTATTGACTCTAAGGGTTTTTAATGTGTACCAAGTCATTCAAGAGGTGAGTGGCACCCTTGAAGCACGTGGTGTGTCCTGAAGGGTACGTCGCGCAAGAAAAATGGAAAGAGGCGAATGACACCCTTGGAGAACGTAGTGCGTCCTGAAGGGCAAGTCGCGCAAGGGAAACAGATGAGGTGAGTGGCACCCTTGGAGTACCTAGTGTGTCCTGAAGGGAACGTCACGTTGTTAATGATAAATGAATGAACCTAGATGGCCTTAGGACGAATAACGAGATAAGAAATTTTTAAAACAATTTCCCTAATAAAATGTTGCCCAGCATGAAAATTAAAGTCTAGGTCTAAATTATACTAGTGGCAGAATTTTTCTATCCTTATACATACATACATAT
>ML785116.1:2589362-2612333 GCA_009831015.1 Picea engelmannii | reverse complement strand
TATAGATGTCTACCAATCAGTCCAGTTGGCGAGTGGCACCCTTGGAGCACGTGGTGCATCCTGAAGGGCACGTTGCACAAAAGAAACACAAGAAGCGAGTGGCACCCTTGGAGCACGTGGTGCATCCTGAAGGGCACGTCGTGCAAAGGAAACGAACGAGGCGAGTGGCACCCGTGGAGCACGTGGTGCATCCTGAAGGGCATGTCACATTGATGTGGATGAAGGAAACAAACCTAAATATCCCTAAGACAATAATGCCTTAAGAAATACTTAAACAACTCCCCTAACCCAGTATCGCCTAGTTCAAAATCTAAGTACTGAGTCTAAAACTTTCAGGGTAAAATTTTAGTCTAACCTTAAGAACAGACCCTCGAATAAAAATAACAATTTAAACCGGAACCCACCTAAGTAATAGTTAGGTCTTCATAAAATTCTTGGGGTAAATAAAGAGAGTAAGGATTTAGTTAAACTAAGGGATTTAAAAATTTGCAAAGAGGAAATTAATTCCTAACTTGTGAAAGAACAAAAGATATTAAATGAATAATATATGAAAAGATTAATTAGCGCATTTATCTTTTTGGTTTTAAAAAAAAAAGAAAAAAGGAAGGGATTAATAAAAATAAGGAAACAAAGTAATAAAGGAAACATAGACAAGTAATAAGTAATAAAATTATTTAACGTGTGGGAGTATAAAAAGTTATGAATTTAAAAATTAAATGAAAAGAGTAACTAGCGCATTTACTTTTTGGTTTAAAAAAAAAAAGAGAGGGAATAATAAAAATAGGGAAATGAGCCTTTAATAAATTAAAGAAAATAATTTTGGAGGAACGTGGGGGATGAGTGACACTTGTAAGACAGAAAATTTTTAGGGGTTTTCATTAAAACTTAAGTTAAATATGATTTAGGGCAAGGGTGGGTCTGAAAACTCTATAAAAGAAAGGTAGATGAGGAAGATGGGGGGGGTGATGAGCGTAAAGTTACGCTACCGAATTTGGACTGGACTGATTGCTTGTGAGGAGTTGGGATTTTCTCAGCTGGGATTAGAGTGGTAGCTTAGCCTTGGAGGCGAGATGGGAAGCTAGGATACCTTTTGGATTTGTGTGGACCCTTTGCGGCTTGGGGGGCTGAGGGAGAAGCAAAGTACCCCTAGCGATTGGCTGGGAGGTACCGGTGAGGTCTCTACGGTCGGCGAGCAGGAGTGGCACGGAGCGTGGGAGTGGCACAGAGCGCGGTCATCATTCGAGGCGGGATTTAAGGCAACGGTATGCTCCTTGATTTGCAGAGTAGAATGCTTTAGGTTATGATTAGATTTTCTTGTAATGGTAATCTAGATGGATGAATGTTTACTCTCAATAGATATTGGTTTGTTGGGCTGAATGGTTGTTCTTTATCTACTTACTCCGGCGGATTGTTTTGTTTTAATTATTGCTGCAAATTTGTGATAATTACAAGTGATCTTGTGGTGATTTAACAACAACCATATATAGAATCAATAATTGATTTTTGTTTGACTATCTGTCCATGGCATCTAGGTTTTTACTTGACGTTTGTCATTTGACTATTGCATTTAGGTTCATTGAACAAAAGGCAGAACATGGATTTCTACATTATATATATGCCACTGTAAAATGAAATACGTAATACTGGTCTATATCTAGATAGTATCTCAGAGCGGATAGTAGAAGCGAGTGGTATATAGGTATAGGTGGATAGTCGAGGGTGATATTCCTTTATATATATTTTTCCACGGACTGATCTTTGTCGCTATATATAATTAATGTGTTTATCTCATCTCGTACCATTAAAATAAATCCAACCAGAGATAGCCTTATACAAGAACGTGAATATTACTGTGAACCTCCAGATCTTTAAATACATTGAAACAATACACTTCACGCGGAATAGTGAAACTGGATGAACAACGATTTCATATAAATTCTGGTTGTCTTTAATAGTGTACAATGAGTCATAGTTCCATCGTTTTCCTTCTGGTTTGTCTCCCATAGTATGCACCGCGATTCAGACACTAGTCTGGCAGTTAAGTTACCTTCAAGCTCATGTTTTTGTCTTTGCTTAGTCTATCTCCACGCCTCTTCACTGAACCTTTCTGGACCTTAACCTTCAATGATTGACCACTTGTGCGTTTAGCTTCCTAGGACAGAACCCATTCTCCTTGCATCTGGCTGTTCTAGAGCGAATCCCCTCCCTTGCAGCGCCTTTACCTTCTTTAACCCATGCCATTGACTCTGGCAGCAGCGTCTCTATATTGCCTCACTTCTACTCTTTGTGTTTTTCTCGCCGAATGTTCCTAAAAGCTACCGTCGTTGTTGGGGAAACTACCATCGATTTTGCCTCTGGCCACTGCTGTTGATGGGTACCAGTTGGACGCATGAATTATGGCAGGCGCGCTTTCGATGGCCAGTTTGGGCATTGACAGGCACTCATAACTGCCAGCCGTGTTGTCCAGCTAACCTGAAGCTTAGAGAGAGTAGGTGTAATGGTTCACGACTGTATTTTACTGTGGGATACGTAAATATAACTACTGTGGCAGTATTGATTCGCTGGAGTAAAAATAGAATTAGTAAGGCCAATAATCATTACATTTTGAAAGGTATGGACAATGTGATTTCTATTGCACGCTCCTTGTAATATCTAGTAAAAGCATGGTTAGTAGAGAAGATCCACCAAATTTGTGTTAAATGTGACCAATAATGTGTAGGGCCCTTGTATTCTAGTTGCATTAATGTTAAATATAACAGAATCGATATGGCCTTTTTTTTGGGTCTTATTATGGTAGCTCCTTGTTAATAATAGCAACCAAATGTAAAGTCCTCGTAAATTCAATGGAATATTATTGTAATATGAAAGTGAGGTCATGGTTGGGTTATGGGAGGGTTACCGAAATATCATTGTTATTCTTAACTTTAAAATAGAACAAAAAAAAATCTTGTTATTTAATTGAATGTTATTATAATATGAAGGTTATTGTAATATAAAGGTAAAATCCTTGGTATCAGTTGAATGTTAGGGTAATATAGGAATGATGTTAGGATTAGGTTATTGTGCATGTTAAATTCATTCATAAAGGAAAAGCTATTGGAAGAAGATTGCATATATAAATATGAGTTAATGATTCTTGATTAAAACTTGAATGAGTTAATGATTTTAGTATGTTGCGTTATTAGGGAATTCTAATCTGAGATTGATGTTAATGTTTCTTTAAACGATGAATCATGACTATTTCTTGTTATTCTATGAAGGAGATAATTGATTTTGAACGCTGCTTTAATTATAAATTAAAGCTTAAATTCCGCCTTAATTGATAATTTGTCACCATTCATTATTCTAGATTAAAATTGAGTTAAGTTTCATGATTTAGGATGTTGCTTTATTTATGACAGTATAATTATAGATTAATGCCATTCGTTGCTTAATGATAAATCATAACTCTTCATTTTATTGATAGTAAATGCATGAGTTAATGGATTTTAGACTATTGCGCTAACCTTGAATTAAAAAGTTAAGGTTGCTAAATGTAAACTTTTAACTAGTCATTTTCTTGATTAAATATGGATCAATTATTGGGTTAAATGTTATCCCAGTTGAGAATAGACTTGCACAGTAAGGTCCTGGAACGATTAATTTTAGAAGGTACCTAGACGACAAATTTTGATCTATAGTGCACGATGGTATGGTTTAAGACTAGGGTAGATTGTAGTCCTTGTTCATCTAATGTGGTACCGGGTCATAAACTTATGTGTGCTTAGTCTACTAGTGTTGGGTGGGATGTAGACACCTCCATGTAGCCTAGTATATAAGTCTCTGTGTGTGATTATTTTGGTGTAAAGAATCCGGTGTCGTATCAAGAGTCTCGGGCCCTTTAAAGGCAGGGTTTCCACTCTTGCGAAACACCTGACGGAGATTACCAGTTTTTCCCTGAGCAGTCGGCCAGGAGCCTATCTGACCTTCTCTCTCTCCGGAGCAGAGATCTAAGATTGAAAGCCCTGCTTTCCTGTGCAGAAATGGTAAAATCTACTACTATGGATTCTTCCTTTTGTGCTCGTACTGTGCATAACCCAATATGTCGTTAAACGTTTGCAGATACCTGTTGTGTGCCTTAAGCCTTCTGGTTGTGTCCATCGTGGTTGCGTCTTGTTGGTTGTCGTGTGGTGACGTAGGGTCAAGTGTGTATGTTCCTTTTTACACGAGCACACACACCTTAAAAAAAAAAAAATTGCACCTGTTAAAGAGTTATTGTCGTAACAAGGAGGTCGTTACAGATTTGATTCCTTGTCTGCATTTTTATAATTGGTATCCTAGAAATGGAAAAATGTTTCTGTGTTATTCATGTCTGTGTTGTATTGGTATCCTGGTAATGGAAAAATGAAATCATTTCCTTGTCTGCATTGTTATAATTGGTATCCTGGTAAAGGAAGGGCGTTTTGGTCATTCTTGTATGTGTTTCCATTTAGCATTCAGGAAATGAAAACGGGAAACCACGATTCTACCATTTAAAATGTGCCTGAGATTTTCGTTGAAGTTCCCACGTTTTTTCTTTAAAAGTTGATAGAGATTGTTGTTGAAATTCCCACATTTTTTTCTTTTAAAAGTTGACAGAGATTTCTGTTGAAATGCCCACATTTTTTATTTTAAAAGTTGACAGAGATTTCCATTGAAATGTCCACGTTTTTTATTTTAAACATTGACAAAGATTGTTGTTGAAATGCCCACGTTTTTTCTTTTAAAAGTTGACAGAGATTGTTGTTGAAATACCGACATTTTTTACTTTAAATTGATTGACTTAGTTGTTGATAAAATGCCCACGAATTTGTTTTAAATCAATTGCCTGAGCTTGCTGTAAACGCCCACGATTTTGGCTATTAAATCGATTGCCTAAGCTTGTTGTAAATTCCCATGATTTTTGCCAATTAAATGTGATTGAGTTTGTTATAAAGGCCCATGATTTTTGTCAATTAAATGTGACTGAGTTTGTTGTAAATAACCACATATTTTCCCAAAAAAGGATTGAGTGAGTTCGTTGTTGAAGGGACATGATTTTTCTATTTAGAATGTTGACTGCGTTGATTGTCAAATGACCACGAGTTGATCCTTCTGCAGTTGTTTTGTCTTCTTATTCTCCTTCAATTTGAGTGTACCCAACATTCTCACTGCCAAACATTAATTGCTATAGCCATGTTATTGGTCATATTAATTGCTATGTAACTGCCAGGTTATTTGCCAGGCTAATTGCTACAACAATGTCAAAGGACCACAGTTTCCTTCTTAATATTAATTGCCACAATGATGTTAATAGTCAATAGTTCCCTTCTTAATGTTACAGACAACTAGTTATTTTTGGTACAGTTATATTTGATAGATGACATGTGTAATTTAAATGATTGCAAGTGTTATATTGTAGCATTTTACATTGATGTGGCTAATGTAGTTATATTTTGTCATTTGATAGTTAGATTGTAATTTCAAGGATTAACTTAGAATTACCCTTTTTGATAGTGATTAATGGTTAAATGAGTTTAGGAGTATTGACCAAAGTATAGATTAATCTTGCTAAATTAATTGGTAGTTAATGATTAAATCATAATGCAACATTGTCAAACTGATTCGTAATTGAGGTTATTTCGATTGAAATTAATGCTTGATTGTAATGTAGAATTGTCGATTGATTCAAAGGTGATGTTATTTAGGTTTAAAGTAACGACTATGGTGTAAATTAGAATGGTCGATTGGATTGTATTAATTGTTAATTAGTTGGTAAGTTAAAGACTAAATTATAATTTAAACATGCTAAATTTCGATGGATATTCAATGTCAAATTTTTTTTGTAACTTTTGACTAGTTTAGACTTGATGAATGGGTTGGGTGGTTGCAAAAGCCATGACTCCCCTAGTAGTCATCCTCTTTTGTCTCATTGACCTTTTGTGTGGGTTGTGGGTATAGTCTCCTTGTCATTATTCGACTCCTAGTGTGTCGGATTTTTCTAGAGTCCTTGGTCTAGATAGGATGTGTTGCGCAAAGGTTATTGACGCATCTATCATCGGGAAATGACATGATTTCTGATGAGGGGATCATGGCGCACCCTATTTGTATAGAAACGAATGATAACTTGGTTGGATTCGGTTCCTTTAGTGTGAGTGTTGTCGAGCATTGTAAGTTTGTTTTTGTGCACGGGTTGAACGCCTTCATGCATTTGGTTCACACGCCTTGAGTTTCTAGTCTTTGTTCATCAATGTCGTTGTGTCAGGAAGGGGATGTTTTCCCTTGGCTTGTAGGAGGGGTCCTTTTGTGTTGTGCGGGTAGTCGTTTCTCCTTGTCTTAACACATGTTTCTCCCTCTTTCTCCTTGTCTTAATGCATGTTTCGCCCCGTTTCTCCCGTGCTAGTGCATTGAGTCATAGTTTCCTATTGTCGGGACTGCATGCTTACGTTCATTGTCAGTGGTGAGGTAAATTGTTTTCATCATCATCTTCTTTTCCTAAAATAAAAAATAAAAAAAAATTGCACTTCTCCTTCGCTTGTAGTCGTAACGAAGCGGTCGTTACAGACCCCTCTTCACTCCACATAGTCCCTCATTCCTTCCCACTTCCCTCCAAGGCTCCAGTGCATATGGTTGAATAGAAAACCTCCCATCTACTCCAGGAATTCTCACAACGTCCCTCACAAATCTCTTTAGTCATATTCTCAACATAAAAACACTTCACACACTTATAACCTGATTTACAACTAAACATCCATTTTTCTCAACATAAAACACATCACAAAAATGGTTTCTTTCAATCCCAACATGGTTGGTTCTCTTCCCAGCATGCATCCCTTTCTTATTGTCCAAAATATGCAAGTAAAAACGCCTCTCCATGAAAAAATGTGATTTCCACCAAAAAGTGCCCCCCCCTTGGCCATATGGATTTCCTCTCCTTGTTTGCTTTCTTGACTTGAATTACACTCTTCACCAAGTTTATTGTAATCATTCCCATTTTCTCCAATAAATATGGGGTGTGACTCCTCACACTCACCCTCTTACATGATTTTAATTATTGGATTTAGGAACACTCAACAAAAAATAAAAGGTTTACACAGTAATAATAATTCAGGAATGTGGGTTGGATTAATACCCATGAATAATTCTTCGTTGGACTTCCCTCTCTTGTGGAATCATAGCCCCCCATTGTTCTTCATCCCTCTTGTATCCCAGACATCAATTACTATTTTTATTAATTGTTTAGATGCACATAATATACCATTCGACCTTCAACCACATTAAACCGATACAATTTCCTTGCCTCAACAAATAAGCTCACCAACCTAAATTACATTTGTACAATTACATTATAATTCATGAGGATTAAAGCTATGGATGTTACACTCCAAGTGAGGAATTTAAAGATGTCAAATATGATGATAAATAATTCCAATTGGGGATTTTAAAAGCACCGATGATGATTTTCCTCATAATGGGGATTTTAAAGTAATTTATGATGATTATGATGATTCTCGAGACTTTCCTCCAAGTTGGGAATTTAAAAGCACCTATAATGATGCTTATTATTTTCATCCAAGTGGAAATTTTAAAGGAACCAATGATTATATTATTAATTATGAATACCTTCGACCAAGTGGGGAATTTAATGGCATTGATGGTGTTTATGATGATAATGATTTTCCTCCAAACTAAATAATTCTTTTGAAAATCCAATGGAATTGGTGAGTATGGTGATGATTTTCCTATTTAGTTGCTAATATTAATAATAAATATGATAGTATGAGTTTTATAAGTACATGGGTTCAAAAAAAAATATAAATTCTAACATTTAAAACTGTAATAAAAACATAAAGTTAAATAGATGTCAATACTCTTTGATCCTTCTATTTCACTCCCATCGTGATCAATATTAAAGAATATAGTATATTTCAATTAACAAATGAATAATTTCAAGTATATAAAATATAAAAAATAAACACACAATTAACAATTAATTACATTGGACATCGATTAAAAATATTCCACCATTATTTCATCACCCTTCTTTGCTCTATCATGAAAACTAGTGTTAACTTTTCAAAGTGTGTAATTGTGCAAGTTGCATCAATTCAAGTTGTGCATATTTCATCAAAGTCACATGTGCATGTGTAGACAAACGTATTCATATAACCATTGCTACCTTCATAGCCAACTTTTATACAATTTACCAATAATAATATCATATACCTAGGACAACCATTTAGAATATGACATTATCATTTATTCATTATTTACACTTATTAACAAGTTAATTTGTCAAATGTCATATACATAAAATTGTCTAACTATTGTAAAATAGAACTATATGGAATAGAATTATAAATATAAACTATTGTACAAAATTCTTTATTTTACAAATATAAACTCTTGTTGTGAATTATTAGTAATTTTGTACCTTGAACCTAAGTACAATTTAATAATTGTACTTGCATAAGACACATCAACCATAATTATATCATATCTATTGGACATGGTGCTATGGTGTTGACATTCATGTCAAAGGGGGACAATATGGTCAATATTGGACAAAGTGTATGATGTTGGCATTGATGGAAAGAGGATAAAATGGCCACAAAGAAACTCATTAATGTTTATGTATTCATATCAGTATCCTAGCAATTTTTTTTGTTGAATTATGTTACTGGCATCCATTCACAAAAGAAGCAATTGAATAGAAGTGAAGGGCTTGTTCACTCCATGAAGATACCATTGTAATACCTTTACAATGGAACCTCCAAAATAAGTTATTTTGCTCTAAATACAAGAAGAAAGGGTCGAATATGGTGCTTCAATAGAATACAATAGGTGTCAAGGATCTGGTATAAAATTATTAGCAAGGGGTATTCTTCACAGATCCTTTATTACTTAGTCTTTGAAGAATCTTGTTATAAAGTTATAGATTATTGTCATGTATTCTCAAATGAATGAAAGTAAGGAAAAAAGATTGTCTCTCAAGGAATATAAGATCTTTATGAGAATTTCCTGCAAGAAGGTGCGAAAAAATCATCTGAGATCTCATTGTGATTGTTAGATTACTAGATCAAAGTCTCATAAATTGTTAGATCATGCTACAGGATTGGTGATCCAAATTGCTGCAACTCCATGTTGTAAGATTAATGTTGCAACTCGCTACAACTCCCATGTTGCAACTCCATGTTGTAAGATTAATGTTGCAACTCGCTACAACTCCCATGTTGCAACTCCATGCTGTAAGATTAATGTTGCAACTCACTACAACTCCCATGTTGCAACTCCATGCTACAATATTATTGTTGCAACTCTTATGCTGCAACTCCACGCTGGAGAATGAGTGTTGCAACTCCACAATATAAGATTGGAAGTGCAAATTTGACCAAAGTCAACACAGATGTGGAAGCGAAAATGTTATTTAAAATACACTCTTAGAATTTTCGAGTCCACTACGTTAGCTTGTTGATAAAGGAGGAATGTGGATCTATGACCAAATCTCTGTTGCTGAAGTGGATGCTTCATTTGGAAAGTTTAGAAGGTGGCTGCAACAATAAATCTGGGCAAGTTTCCTTCAAAGAACCTTAGGTACCATCCACCTCACACATTTTATTTGAAAACATCTCACTAGTCGGCTAATTGGACATTTTTTGCACAAAACCCATGTGGTATAATCTTAAAATACATTTCCATCGCTCCATAATCTATGTATAAAAATAATTGTCTGATTTGGACACCTTTTTAAACTAAAATCAATTAATAAACAAAAAGTTCAACATTTGTGTTAATTAAATGAAGAGGTGCAATGTTTTATTATTAAAAAGACACATTGGTTCATTTCCTCTTTTACAAAAAGACACATTGTTTCAATATCATATACCTCTTGAGATATTATATAAATATAGAAAAATGGTAACAAGGGGAGTGCCTCCGTAGTCTACATCAGAAGATCGGAAGAAGGAGAAAATTCCAAGAAAGAAATTGTAAACATTTTTATGCGGTAAAGGTGGTAGGGAGGAGCTAATGAGGATTGCAGTCCTCCATAGCTTAAAGAATGTTTCAAAAGGGAGTGGGTGCTTCCTATAGTTGGTGCTCTGAAACAAGGGACTTGGTGCTTCGTAGATTTGGTGCTCTGAAACAAGGGACTTGGTGCTTCATAGAATTGGTGCTCTGAAACAAGGGAGTTGGTGCTCTAAAAATAGGGGATTGGTGTCTCCTTGAGTTGGTTCTTAGAAGAAGAGAGATTGGTGTCTCTCACACAATTGTATATTGTACTTTTTATTGCTATATTTAAATTTATGTATTCAATACATTCTTGTTGATCAATTGTTATGATTAATTAATTTGTTAATTAATTACTCACTAAAATTTTAAAAGAAGAAGTAATGTTGATTCACTCTCCCCCCTAAGTGTTGGCCAATATTTCAACAATTGGTATCAATGCAAGTGTCTTAACCACAATTTAACCACTGGAAGGTAGATTATGAAGAGATCAAATGGATCAACAAGAAGGAATGTCCTCCAACAGAGCACCATCGTTTAAAGGAAATGATTATCCTTTCTGGAGTATAAGAATGAAAATATATTTATTGGCCCTTGGTTGTGATGTCTGAAAATATGTTGAAAATGGTTACACTACTCCATATACTCCACCTACTAATACTGCTGCAAATATGGTCTGCAATGACAATTCAAGAGTTGTTTATGCTATTCTTGGAGGATCAACAAATCCTATATTTGTAAAAGTGATGCACTGTAAATCAACAAGGGAAATTTGGGATAAAAAGAAGATCATCTATGAAGGACATGTAAAGGTCAGGAAAGCTAAGCTTCAAACAAACTGAGGGAAGTTTGAGAGTCTAAAGATGAATAAGGAAGAAAACATTGCATAATATTTTCAAAGAGTGGATGAAATAGTCAATTCAATCGAAGCATTGGGAGAAAAGATAAAATAAAATATTATTGTCCAAAAGGTGTTGAGATCATTACCAATGAGATATGATGCCAATGTATCTACCTTGGAATATAGACAATACCTTGAAAACCTTACAATGGATGAACTTCATGGGTTTATTATAGCATATGAAATGAGAATCGAGCAAGAAAAGTCATAAAAAAGGGAAACAACCTTCAAAAAATCAAAAGAAACAAGGAACCATCATCATGTTCCAAATGAAAATCACTTAGATATATCAGATGAATAAGAAGCCAACTTTATAAGAAAACTCAAGAAAGGGTTTGGAAAATACAAAGAGAAGTTACATTTCAAATGCTTCAACTGTGGAAAAATTGGACACTTCGCTAACAAATGTCTTTGTTCCAAACAAGAAGATAATGAGGATGAAGAAGATTACAATAAAAAAGACCATAAAAAGGGAAAAACAAAAAACAAAAAGAAGAAGACCTTTTACACCAAATATGACAACAATTGATCTGAAGGAAGTGAATATGAAGAGTCAAAACATCTGTTTATGGGTATAGAAACCAAAGATAATCTTTCTAAAAATATTTTTGAGATTGAAGAAAACTCTGAGGATGAAGGAGAAGTAGACCTAGAAGCAAAACTATTATTACAGTTCAAATCTTTGGTTCTATGATCCATATGGAAGGATTCGTGATGGAAAATCGATCTGTTCGTTTCTACATTTTCTAAGAATGTTTGGATGGTTGTATTGAATAAAAAACAATTCGATTTGATTGTTGTTGTAACTACTATAGATACTTTGGTGTAAGAAATTGAAGGATCGCTCTCATATATTCATATAGAGAACTTCCTATATAATGATTTTCTCTATAATTTAATTTCATTGAACTTATGAATATATTGAATTGAAGCTTTGGGTGATACCTACAATTTGTTGTCTATTGTTTTCACAAAAAGATTGTGTATGGATTAATGTGTGCATTGTAGATTGAATACTTTGTTTCTACAATACAAGTTGCAGCTTCAATCGATGTTGTATATTTGATTTCACTGATGTAAGAAAACAAACTCACTACCAGTTGGAAAGGGCTCGCCAACCTAGGGCGCACATATAATTTGTATTATATGTTATTAGTTTATTTTTTCATTCTAGTTTGATTGTTAAAAATAGAGGATTGGTTGTGCTTTGTAGTTAGAATCTCCATATATTTTTAATTGCTTTATCAACAGTAAACTTATAGCTTGTTAAGACTTACTTTAGTTCTCATTTTATATATGCTTGATTATGATTCTCGGCTAGTTTGATATTTAATTCACTGTGTTTCTCTTAATCTAATGCAATCTCAAGGATTTTTGTGTGTTACAATTAGTGGGAATCTTTTAGCGATGAACACGTCAATGTATAAGTACAAAAACACATAGGTGGAAGAGAGTACTTCGATCCCTCATAAAGAGGAGCTCTTAATAGGATGATAATTGATTTTATTGTGATCTTTATTATTTAATTTTGAGTAAATGAATATGTCGAGATGAAGGATAAGAATCTATTGAAGTCATAATTGCACAAAGATAAATAGTCTAGATGCAAAGCGCAACACAACCAACAAAGACTCATAATGCTTGACATAGGATTTTCATCTTTAGTTTATGTGCTTGATTTAGTTTATAGATTTAATTCCTTACCTTTCTGAGCTAATAATTCTAGGATTAGGTCAGTCACATGTTGCAAAGAGTTCAATTCATGTTTTGTCATCTGATTTGAATTATAGCTTGAATGGTATTTTCCCTTTGCTATAGTAATCAAAATTCATTAAGTTTGAAAAGTTAATCATCTCTCAGAGTGCATTAACACTTAGTTATAAAGTGAAATATTGCAACACATGTCACTAATGAAACCCAAGATAATGAAATTCATCATTGTTCATAGGTTTGATTTATGGTTTTAAGTACTTTGATTCACTCAAGCATTGAAATCTTAAGTATTAATTGATTAAACGAGATCTCATAAGAAAACATATTTATGCATAGACCACACATCTTGAAATAGTATGCAGTGCCCTTGTTCATCTTGATATAAATATTTGAATGTGATATTAAGGTGTTTGAGATTTACATTTGTTTTTTTTTAATTGGTTTCTGTGTGGTTGAATGCATATTTATTTTTATATTAACATCGTTAGTGATAGGTCATTTGATTTCATTTATTTCATTCCAAAGTGTGTTTTTTTGGGGCATTAGTTGTTAGTATAGGATAGAGTAGGCTCTGATCCTGCATTTCCTATGCTTGCATCTCGAAGTCTATGAAAAGTTGGATTAATGATTTAATGTCAAGGATTTATGTATATAATTAAACCCACACACCCATAGTATCAACCCCAGTCGAATAAGAAATTCAAACACACTTGACTGCCCCACAAGAATTAACTACACCAACTTGACAACCTCATTTGATTGAGAGACCATCCGAAAAATAGTAGATTGAGAAAGACAAGGAACTGAATGAGCTACTAATTGAACAAAAACAGACTAAGAGGTTGATAAAAAAACAACTAACTTATTAGAAATCAAAATAGTAACAAACTAAGAAGCAAACTGAACCAGTCACCACAAGTCAACCTTTCATTTCCCTAAAACACCTCATCTAGACCATGTTCACAATTACCTATAATATCAATTCCATCAATACCCTATGCTCATAAAATAATAGGAAACAATAAATAGGGGTGGGGTGTGGGGCGACCAAAGGTCTTCATGAAGTTTTTCCCATAAGGAGACCCCAACAACAACCCTAAGGTGATTTTTGACATAGATAATGAAATCAATAACGAGATGGTTGGATTATCTCATTAGGTTATTAAAGAAAGTACTAAACAGTGGAGAGTGTGCCTCAAAGGGACATAATCAATAATGATAAGAAAAGATAAAGAAAAAATAATATGGAGAGAATGCATGAATACATTTGAAGATAAGGTGAGCATCAACATTGAAGAACCGACCACTAATACACTTGACTCCATGAACAATTTGGTCCAAGACTTGGTTGATCAATATCAGTAACTAAAAAAAGAAAAAAAAAAGATGCAAGGTTGACCAAATAGGCACTTGCTAAAAGAACATAACAAATTTGAAGACACAAAGGTAGACATGGAAGGGACAATCATGCATCCTTATAACATGAATATAGTCCTCAATAATCCCATGTACTTTTCCACCACATGCAATCAATTGAAGGTCCAACCCACTATCATTGAATACCTTACAAATAGAAGAAACACCATGCCTCACCCATGCACCAATGATGTTATGACCAAGAAGATTCAATAGGAAAAAAAACTCAAAGTAGAACTATTAGCCTAGGAATGAGCACTAGAAGGATGGAAACATTTTGAAATTTGGATACAATGAATTGCACCACATATTCATCAACTTTGCACCAAGCTACCCATAGCCACCCATGCTCTAGATAAGAAAATACCAGCTACTTCTCCACCTCAACTGATATTTTCCTTTTTCCCAATTATATCTATGACATAAATCACCACTTTTGAAGTCAGAGCACTAATACCATCAATAGTAGCAAAGGATCTAGACTAGTCAAAAAATATTAGAACCAAATGTGAATCTAAAGCACGTCTTAATGAAGCATCATCCAATCAACCAAAACCACCAATAACATCAAGTCTAAAATAACAAATAGAATTAAATCAACAAGAACATCCAACAAAATCAGTTTCTACAGACTTAGTCTCCGCAACACCACCATCAAGCACTCAAGCACCATAATCATGAACACACTATTTTGTAAATTTTGGTACTTCATTTTTTTGTACTTTTCCAATCTCCCTCTTCTTCGAGACAAAGAAGTATTTGAGGATGGGGGATATTTTGGTTGGCCAAGTTGACTAGTCAAATAGGAATAACAGTCAACCAAGGTAAATTTTTAGTTGACTATGTAGTTGAGTCAGTCAACCGTTGGGTTAAGTCTATCAACAAGGGAAGTTAGGAACAATTGTAACTACCTACCAACTAAATCAATGTATAAATAGATGTGATCGTGGATGTAACAAGAGGGAAAGATTGCTTGATCCACTATAATAAAAAGTACCTATTTCTGGCTCCATTACTACTTTTATCCTCTATCTCCTTCTATGTATGCATGCTTGTATATTACTCTATATTTCACTCTATATTTCACTCTATATATTATGATATGTTCCTTACTAGTAAATTCCTTATGTAATCCCTTAGATTACATGAAGTACTTCTCTTTCTTTAATGGGTTTAGTGGATACAATCAAATCCAAATTGCCTCCAAGGACTAAGATAAGACCACTTTTACTTGTCCATGGGAAACCTTTGCTTACCAAGTATTTCCCTTTGGTTTATAGCACACCTACTACACTTCAACGGGTTGTTCTTGATATCTTTTCCAATTCAATTTATTATTTTATAGAAGTATATATGGATGATTTTATAGTTTATGGGAACACATTTGATGAATATTTGGTTAAATTCAAGAAAGTGCTTAATCAATGTAAAGAAACCAACATATCTCTCAATCATGAAAAATGTCACATGTTACTGACTCAAGGGATAGTTCTTGGACACCATATTTATCCTACTAGAATAAAGGTGTATCCACCAAAAAAATGATGTAGTATCCAATATTTTTGTTTCAGAAACACAAAAATATGCTCACCATTTTTTAGGACATGTTAGTTATTATTTTTTCTTTATTGAAACTTTTACAAAAATTGCATATCCAATGATTTATTTACTTTATAAAGATCCATATTTTCTTGGACTAACCAATGTCAATATACTTTTGAAGCCTTGATATAAAAATTATCTATGGCATGGAAATACTAGTTACTATTGTTTCTTTATTGAAAATTTTACAAAAATTACATCTGCTATGTTTTCTTTTCTTTCTAAATATGTAGAATTTTCTTGGACAAACTAGTGTGAATCTACTTTTGAAGCCTTGAAAGAAAAATTATATGTGGCACGAGTCTTAAGAGGAGTAAATTGGTCCTTTCCAAATGTTCATATTTCCATATTTGTTTTCAATAAAGATATTGGGGAAATCCTAAAGATATTGGGGAAATCCTTGGGTAGAAAGAAGAACAAAATCCCTATGCAATTACCTTATCAGTAAAAATCCTACAAGGTCTGCAAAATTAAATTACACAATGATTGAAAATGAATTATTTGTGACTGTGTATAATATTAATAAGTTCAGCACTATATTACTATATATCATGTATTTGTACATGTTGATAATTAGTAATGGTAGAATAACTAGGTGATTATTACTATTATAGCAGTTTGACATCACCATAGTTCATAATCTTGGAAGGGATAGCATTGTAATAAACTTCCTTTCCATACCTACCAATTATGGGGATGCCATTCATGTCAAAGATACTTTTCCTTATGAACATATATTTGCATTATCTACTAACACTTTATTCTTTTCAAATATTGCTAACTATTTCGGTGAAGGGGAATTTCTATGATATATCTCATTGAACGAAAGAAAAAATATTATCAAACATAGTGCAATGTACTCATGGGTCCAAGGTTACCTCTTTGGCATAAGAAAAAACCTCATAATATTTTGTTTTGTTCGAGAGGATGAGATCTATTACATTCTAAAATCATGCCATGTGATATCCTCAAATTATTAGAAATTAAATTCCAAGTTGAATTTAAAAATAAATTTCCATTTTTGGAAAATTCGAATTTAAGAATAAATTTCCATTTATGGAAAATCCAAATTTAGAATCTTGGATTTTGTAATTTTTATTGTATGACTGCTGAGAAAAGGTTTGACTTGCACAACTATCCTTTTTTGATGGACACATGTATGAGATAAACTTATTAATAAATTAAATGTTGCAAGACAAATGGAAGAGCCAGGTTAAAAATAACTAACTATGACTCCATGAGTGGGGAACAAGTCTGAGTTAACTCATAGCTGATTTTTACAAGTGGAAGAATTTGAATTTGGCCACTAGCAACCCCTAAAAATCAAGGATTTGTGAAGATGTGAATTTCCCAAGGAGGGAAATAAATGGAAATACCTAGGCACATGATATATACAACATATGTGGGAGGCTAGACATTGCTTAGTATGTTGGGATTGAGAATTGTTTTCTTGTTATGAGCACATCTAGTGTGAGGAAAAGAATTTTATGAACTGTTGAAGGTGACAGTGGCTAAGAAGTTTAATTTAGTTTTCCCTTATGGAGTCATGGTCAAGATAGAGGGTGATTAGGACAAGTGATCATGCTTGTTATGTTTCTATGGTTGGGTGGAACATGGTTGTTCCATTTGTTTTCCCAACAATTTTTTTTCCAGATATGTATCTCAACTATGTACTCAATTTTTTTATGTTATGTTGTTGATGTTTTATTATGGATGTTATACAGTTGATGCCATACTTTATAGTATTATATTCATAAGAAAAAAAAAATAAGTGGACTGCATAGCCATATTAGTTTTGTGGTAATCCACTTTGTAATAATACCTATAGTGGTATGTTATTAAGGTTTAGTATATATTTATATGTATATATAAGTATAAAAATTGTGTATATGTGCGTATTGGCCATGATAGATCTATCTTTTCGATTTTTGTTCATTCTTGTATATAACTTTGAAAAGAAAAGTATACATGAACTGTATTGTATTTTTTCTATCATGCTGAGTAAAAAAAACAAAAGTCCCAATACATGCTTTTATCTATTATCAAAGAAAGATATCTGATACAGTAGATCACAGGTTACTTGAAAGATATATATACATATTTATTTCAAACAGTGGGTCACTGAACTACACTTTACATTTTGGGTTTTCCATAGACCCAAGAACTCTATAGCTAGTCTAAACTGAGATTTAAAGGACTACATAAACATGTCTGTGAGTGCGCACATGGACTGGTGGAAGAATATGGAACCCAAGTACCTTTTGCGGACATGTCACTTACTTCACCAAGTGAACTGGTTGTTCTTCCAACCTATAAAAGAGCCATACGATAACAATAGTAAATTACTCATGTAAAAACCATTAAAGAATGGATAAATAAAGGAGTCAATGTATACTTATCTTGGATCCCAATTTCATATCGGAGTACCCTCGTTGCCTTCCGAAGGCATCGAACCAATACCCAGGAAGGGGAGTGGGTGTTTTTTTCATATAATGGGTTCCCTCCCAAGACAAAGGGACCCATGATCATTTGGCATACATGAGAAATTTATTTACTTGTGAAATATTTAAAAGAAAAAACAGACTTCAAATAAAGTTTTGTAGTTTTGTTATCCCTGTACATGTCTTTCATTGTAAAGTACAAAGAACATTTATACCAAGAAATACCAACTGTAATATAGGGAATATTTTATTAACCCAATAAGTATTACTTCGAAGAAATTTCCAAAACCTTGTACAAAGGACCAAAGAGCGGAAATAAATTATCGTGGAGAAGCTAACATTTAAAACAAAACTATTCTTTGTTATATAATACACAGAGGGAATTCCGACAAGGATAATGCTTGCAGTAAATAAAGTATTAATTAAGAGGTAATGACAGAGACACACAGGATGCGATCTGGTCATATTTTCTATATGGTAATAATCATAGCGAGAAACTTTAAATTAAATAGCATTTACAGAAGTGCAAAGGATGAAATATGAGTGCATAAAAATTACAGTAAGAATGTAATTCATAAGTTAAAATTTAGCAATGAAAAACGTGTTCAAATCCTATGACTGTCTTACCTCGGACACTTAACAGATGGTGTGGTGAATGAATACAATCTTAGGGTTTTTGTTTACGTAAACGGTTTATTTTTTAACCGTCTCAGATGAGCGATAAAGTAAAGGATGATGTCGAGGTGGCCACGGGACAGAATACGATTCTTCTCGACAGAGAAGTTTTAAAACCAGAGAATACAAAGAAGTGTTATTTCTAGTTTAAAAAATGAACAAGGGAATTTTAATGTTGCCATACATATACAGAGTGTGATTATTAAATTACCTATAGAGTTTAAACAACCATCAAGTCTGTAACAACATCAACCAGTGTAGTAAGTTTCTAGGGTTTTGGACAAATTCCAGACTGTAAGAATAACATTGTAATATTTCAATCATGACTTTTACCCAGGGTCTACCCGTAAAGTCTTCTAGACTAAAGGTTATTTTCTTTTACAACACCCTCTAGACAAAGGTCGCAGGTGTAACGAGCATGTTCAATTAAAAAGAAAAGGGGAAAATTTCAGTGGGTTTAACTTATAATAACAACGATTCTGACCATAGTATAACTAGGAAGGAAACCAAATGAATACGGGATTGAAGACTTATAGTCAGTAGAGAGGAAAAATCTATAACCCCCTCAAACCCGAGTGAGAAACTTGAGGGATTTCACCTGACTTACAAATGAAATCTCAAATACGGTGAAACCTGGAACGAAAAACACATACATAGGCACAATTATAATGCGATATCAACCTTCAAAACAAAAATAAAAACATAAGATGTGCGACATAGAACCCCACAGATATTATACCAGACAGAGAATGAAATTATTCATAGCATGTATTTACACCCGACAAAGAATCGCTTCGCATAAAGTATGCATTACACAGAGTATACATTGCATAGAAATAGAAGGTAGTTATGTAAAAATACATTTTCATAGAGAACATAAGCAATAGAACAGTTACTCAACCATGCACATGAAGAACCCTGGAATGTTTTTTTTACTTCCATCCCTCACCAGAGCCAAGCATTACCAAAATCATCATTCACATATAGTGCAGAGGAAAAATGTTTTACAAGACAAAAGAGGAAACTACGAAGAACAAATGACACCTTGAGCCCCACGCTAGCGGAGTAAGAGCGACCAGTACGCCCCAGACCACAAAACATGTGAAATCGATGGAAGTGGCGAACCTACATTGGGAGTTTCCCTGTAGTGAGAGTTCTCAAAGGTACTGGACAGACCTATCACCATTAATGGGTTGGCTAGAACGTAAATTAGTACAGGCTAGAATGATCTAGGTTCATACCTGACCTTTCATCCACCTCAAAAATGAATTACGAACCCATTAAATATTGTGTATGTGTTTAACCTTAGATCGTGGAAAACTGTCTTAGCATATGCGTAGGGTTAGAAATTTTATTGTTGTATGTACATCGTTTCTTTTCATTGTTTAAACATAGATCGTTGCACAATGGTAAAGTAGTATGATGTTATGAGTGTTATAAACCCTAGCACACAATATTTAACTTGGATAGTATGTCTCCTAGTTCAATACTATGTCCACCAATTTTTTAATCTTGTTTCCATGAATTAGATCGCTTACATATTTTGAAATATTGTTTATGACACTATTTTAATATGGATATCATGTCTTGACATAACCCTAGTGCTTATGCTAAGGACTATGACAGTCATGGTCGCAAATTATTCAATATGAATAAGTGTATGATTCTAATGTAATAACGATGCTATGACGAAATATAAAAGTAAGAGATAGGTTGAATTTAAATCTCTTTCAGCCTTTAATATGGATAATGGTAGTGGAATAATATATATAATGGATTATCTTCTCTGTCGCGAACAATTTTGATGAATCAATAGACTTTGGTTTTCCTAACAATTTTTTTTATTTTAGTGAAATTTGGGGTACATTATATATGGTATCAGAGTTGTAGGTTACAACACTTGGACCTTAGGGCAACACCAAAATTGTATCTTGTTTTTCTTTGATCAGGGGATCAAATTTTGCTCAATTTTAAAAATGCTCAGAATGCGACGAAAACAGTGCCATTGCATCTGTCTCGTCTTCCTAATTCCGGCGGTATATTTACTTTCTCAAACGGAGTCCTTATGGAGAAGATATCGCGATCTGTTCACCAAGCCAAACAGGAAATTTTTTTGGATGCTGACTGTACCTGTCCGTACAGTCCGTACAGTCTGTACGGTGACGTGGTAGGACCATACAGGCCATACAGTGATGATGTGGTAGTTTTTTATTGGTTGGTTGCTGGCGAATCAAGTGGTGACACGTGTCGGGTTGGTGGCAAATAATATGAGGACACGTGGCCCAATCCATGGGCACCACGTGTCCCCCTCATTATTGGTTTATATGTTGTATAAAATGTAATGGAAGTCTATCGGGTTCGACCCCCGGACCTCCCCCCATATGCAATGAGTTCACAACCGTCCGCTAACCACTATGACTGACTTGTTCCTTGTTTCATATAACGAACGCGCATATATTAAAACTTACGCGTGTATGCAATGGAAAGCGGGGTCGGGTCGGGGCTTAGCCCTGACCCGTGGTTTCATTTCATAACATATGACCGTTGTATATGCCATATCGCACGTGGTTTGTAAACCATATATTATATATATGTTATATATTGTATTAACATATGCGTTGGGGTTTGGAACTATAACCAACGGTTAAACACGTGGGGGTTATAACCCGTGGTTTTATTATATGACCAATGGTTAAACGCACGAGATTTGTGTGGTTTTTGAACGGGAATAACGACTTAACCACTCATTTTCCTAGCGCGCGGTCACATGCGCCATACGCCCGAGGCGGTTAGGGGTTGGCACGCGCTTAACCATCCTATGGTTTGCACCGTTGGCGCGGTTGCGCCCGGTGCTGGGTTTTTACGCTTAAAAGAGCGTGTGAGCCAGGTTCATTCAAGGAGGGTGCGAATTGTAGAACCAGAGACAACAAGCTTGAAGAGGGAGACTTCCAGGAGGCCTAACTTCTTCATTTTTTGACCGATTGAGGTGCCGAAAGAGCCGAGATAGGGGTTTTGGGACGCTGGGAAGCCATTGAAGCAGTCGGTTTGACAGTTTGAGCATTGTAAGACATGTTTTTGAGCAAATTTTGAGCAATTAATAATAATTATCCATTAGAACCTGGACCAGGAGATGTATCCCATAAGAGGGGTGAACTCCTTTATCAATTGTTGTGTTTTATGTCTATTGTTCAATATTTATGTTGTTGTCTATGTGTAATTTACATAAGTAATCCTTAATTTATGTGTTGCAAACTGATCATGTTGCTTTAAACACATAACATTTCACTTGCAATAATTATTCAAGTTTTTCAAGTCTTCTTCAATTTTAGATCAAGTTGGTATCAGAGCACTGGTTTTGAAGACTTGATTGTTTGCAAGTTTTGTTTCTGATGCTCACAAGGTTGAAGCTCACAAGAGGAGAAGGTCAACTTGTGGAGCCAAGTTCTTATCCGATAAGGAGGAAGCAGTTTCATTCACCGCAAGTTGCAGAGAGACATTCACCAAGCATGGCTAGTGCAGAAGGTCATGAACATGTTCCGGCTGAAGAAGAAGATCTCAGGAAGACTATCATACAGTTGAGAGATATGATGAAGGTCATGATGGAACGGAACATGATGTCGCAGGGTGAAGGCTCTAACCCTTCAATGCATAAGGAAGGCGGTGGTGACAAGACTCCATGCGGAAATGGAGGGAATGGTGCTTCTCCACCACCCTCTCCTCCATCTTCTTCTTATTCTTCTTCTACCAGTTCGAAACATCTTCCCAATGGGCATGGTAAAAATCCTTCGCAAATTCCTTCATTAAATCTTGATATAAAATTTGAGTTGCCACTTTATAATGGAGAAGTTAACACTGAAAAGTTAGATAACTGGATACATCAAATTGAAGTCTATTCTAGAATATAAACGATTCAAGATGATGAAACCAAAATTCATTTATCTTCATTAAGATTAGATGGTTCAACACTTATTTGGTGGGAATCTAAGACACAGGAATAAATGAAAAAGAATGGATTTTTTTTTCTTTCTTGGAGTGATTTCATTATAGCAATTAAAAAACAATTTTATCCATTAGTGTATAAACAAAAGGCAACCATGGAATGGTAGAATTTTAGACAAGAAAAAGGACAGAATGTACAAAGTTTTACTCAGGAATTTAGGAGAAGAGCTTTGGTTTTGGGAGTTGATTTGTCTTCACAGGAAACATTGCTCAAATATA
>ML785116.1:2550059-2586195 GCA_009831015.1 Picea engelmannii | reverse complement strand
CTCCATTGATTGATGATCAAGGAGAGCATGTTCAGATTCCTTCCATAGATGATTTTTCTCCAGAGTATCTAACAGAATTGCAGGAAGACACCATACTTGACAGGAGGATGCGAACTTCGAAGCGAGGAAATGTGGAGTATTTGCGAGTTGGTCTTAAAGGGAAAAATTCAAGCAAGGCCAAGTGGATTGAGGTTGGAAGGGTGAGGGAACTATACCCTCATCTTCACATAGACTGAGATAGTCTTTTGGAGGTCCAAAAGCTTCCCAATGGGGAGGTGTGATCAGGGGATCAAATTTTGCTCAATTTTCAAAGTGCTCAGAATGTGATGAAAACACTTCCATTGTGTCTGTCTCGTCCTCCTGATTCCGGCGATATATTTACTTTCTCAAATGGAGTCTGTATGGAGAAGATATCGCGATCTGTTCACCAAGCCAAACAGGCAAAATTTTTGGATGATGACTGTACCTGTCCGTATAGTCCGTACAGTCCGTACAGTGATGTGGTATGACCATACAGGCCATACGGTGATGATGTGGCAGTTTTTTATTGGTTGGTTTCTGGCGAATCGGGTGGTGACACGTGTCCGGTTGGTGGAAAATAATATGAGGACACGTGGCCCAATCCATGGGTGCCACATGTCCCCCTCATTATTGGTTTATATGTTGTATAAAATGTAATGGGATTCTGTAGGGTTCAACCCCCAGACCTCCCCCCATATGCAATGACTTCACAACTGTCCGCTAACCACTATGACCGACTTGTTCCTTGTTTCATATAACGAACGTGCATATATTTAAACTTATGCGTGTATGCAATGGAAAGGGGGGTCGGGCCAGGGCTTAGCCCCGACCCATGGTTTCATTTCATAACATATGACCGTTGTATATGCCATATCGCGTGCGGGTTGTAAACCATATATTATATATGTGTTATATATTGTATTAACATATGTGTTGAGCTTTGGAACTATAACCAACTGTTAAACACTCGGGGGTTATAACCCATGGTTTTATTATATGACCAGTGGTTTAAACACACGGGAGTTGTGCGGTTTTGGAACAGGAATAATGACTTAACCACTCATTTTCCTAACGCGCGGTCACATGCGCCATACGCCCAGGTGCCGAGGCGGTTAGGGGCTGGCGCACCCTTAACTGTCCTACGGTTTGCACCGTTGGCACAATTGCGCCCGGTGCTGGGTTTTTACGCTTAAAAGAGTGTGTGAGCTAGGGTCATTCAAGGAGGGTGCGAATTGTAGAACCAGAGACAGCAAGCTTGAAGAGACTTCCAGGAGGCCTAACTTCTTCATTTTTTGACCGATTGAGGTGCCGAAAGAGCCCACACAGGGGTTTTGGGACACTGGGAAGCCATTGGAGTAGTTGGTTTGACATTTTGAGCATTGCAAGACATGTTTTTGAGCACATTTTGAGCAATTAATAATAATGATCCATTGGAAGCTGGGCCAGGAGATGTAGCCCATAAGAGGGGTGAACTCCTTTATCAATTGTTGTGTTTTATGTCTATTGTTCAATATTTATGCTGCTGTCTATGTGTAATTTACATAAGTAATCCTTAATTTATGTGTTGCAAACTGATCCTGTTGCTTTAAACACATAACATTTCACATGCAATAATTATTCAAGTTTTTCAAGTCTTCTTCAATTTTTAGATCATTCTTTGAAGGAAAAATCTAACGAACATATTTACTGTTACAAAAAAAAAAAAATGTCTTTTGTGAAAATGTCAGTGCAGAATGAGGAATGAGACAAACCCGAGGGGAATCAAAACAAAGAACTTCCTAGAGACCCAGAACATAACATTGAAGGAATTTCATCCACTCAAGTCTTGGAAACAATGAGGAACCTTATCGTGGAATTACAAGTGTTTAAAGCAGATAACGAAAAAGTTGAAGAAAGAACAAGAAGACCTACTGGAAATAAATTAAATGTTTCTAAGCAGTATAGTAACAAATAAGATTCCAAAATACAATGAAATATAAGAAGAGTTCATCAAAAAGTCCTCTAAGAACTCTAGTCGTGACAAAGAAAAAGAGGACAACTTTTCCGAAGACACACACATGACAAAACACAAAGAATCTACTGGAAGGAAAATAAAATAAGTGGACCACATACAAGGTGAGTTCAAAAAGATAAAACCTTGCACCTTCGATGGAGAATCTAAGACTGTAGAGGAAGTTGAAGCATGGATGTTAGACATTAAGAAATACTTTCAGATTTATAACTATTCTAGTAATATTAAAGTTAGAATGACCATTTACAATTTAAAGGGAAAAGCGAGTATCTGGTGGCAAGACCTGGAATCAACAAATGGATTGAAAGAAAAATGAATGTAATGGTCAGAATTCAAAAAGTATTTCAAGAACCAGTACTTATCATAAAGTTATTACGAAAGAAAAACTAAGGAATTTTATGAACTACGACTAAGACAAATGGCTATGCACAATCTAATAAGTAAATTCCTAGATATGTTGAGGTTTATACTGTACATCAAAGAAGATAAGGTAAATATACAAAGGTTATTAAGTTGTCTACCACAGTATTACAAGGACATGCTTGAATTTGATAATCCTAAGTCTTTAACTGAAGTATTTAGAAAGGCTTGAATGTGCTATGATCAGTACAAACAAAGATCTGAAATTCCCAAGGCATGGAAAGACAAGAAACATGATAAAATGAATCAGTGTAAGAAGGCTTCCAACCAGCCCCTTTCCGTAATATGGAAAATGGTTTTCAAAGGAAGGACTATCACTCTAATACATAGAATACTCAAGGGGGAAATAAATCAGTTAATCTGGGATTCAATAAGGTAGGGGACAACCCCAAAGAACCATTGAAATTTTGGGAGTGTGGGGAGCCCCACCTTAGGAGAAATTGTCCATTCTTAAACCCAACATCAATAAATTCAGTCCATAACCTTCAAGAGGCTTCAATAGTTGGAGACGTTGGTAGAAGCGTGCATAAGATCAATGCATCTCTGGATGGAAGATAGGTAGATCATCAATCCACTATTGTGGAAGTTGAAGGTAAAATTCATTTCAACAATGTTTCTATACTAATTGACCCAGGAGCTAGTTTGAGTTGTATTACTCCATCTTTAGTAGAATTGAACAAGTTAAAGAACGTAAAACATGCTAAATCTTGGTTAGTACAACTAACAATGGGGACCAAAAGAAAAGTTACAGATTTTATTTTTTATTTTGAACTTAGTATAAATGGTCAGAGTACAAAGTTAAATATGGACGTATTACCTTTGGGGTCTTACGATATAATTATTAGAATGGACTAGTTAGAAAAACATAAAGTGATATTAAATTGTTACAAAAATTCGTTTGTGTATAAATATGAAAATAATACAGTTATAACAGTACAAGGAATCAGAAAACCAGTTTCTGTTAGGTAAATATCAGCAATGCAATTTAAGAAATGTATTAATAAAGGTTTCCAAGTATATGTTGTTCAAGTAACTAATATCCTAGGGGAAAAAAGAAAACTAAGTTTAGAATACTTTATAGTCCTACATGGGTTCAAATACATATTCATAGAAGAAATACCGAAACTACCTCCAAGGAGAGAGATAGATTTCTCTATCAATCTACTACCTGGATCTTCCTCGGTGTCCAATGAACCTTATAGAATGAGTATATTCGAATTAACAAAACTGAAAATTTGGTTACAATAACTGTTAGATAAAGAATATATAAGACCAAGTGTTTCACCCTGGGGAGTACCGGTTTTATTTGTTAAAAAGAAAGATGGAACTTTGAGATTGTGTATTTATTATCGACAACTTAATAAAATGATGATAAAGAATAAGTATCCTTTACCTATAATTAATGATCTCTTTGACCAAGTTGGAGGAGAAAAGATATTCTCTAAGCTATATTTGAGGATTGGCTATCACCAAGTCAGGATAAAGGATGAAGATGTAAATAAAACAACATTTAGAACATGTTATGGACACTATGAATTTGTAGTGATCCCATTCGGACTTACTAATTCACTAGCAACCTTTATGTACTTGTTGAATAGTATATTAAACCAATATCTGGATAAATTTGTGTTGGTTTTTATCGATGATATTTTAGTTTATTCAAAAACTGAAGAAGAACATGAAGAACATCTGAAAGTAGTACTATATAATTTGAGAGAACATAAGTTATATGTTAAGTTCTATAAGTGTGATTTCTACCAAAGAAAGATACAATACTTAGGGAACATAATATCAAAAGATGGTATTGTAGTGGACCCGGAAAAGATTAAAGCTAGTATGGAATGGCCTATTCCTAAATATGTAGAAGACATAAGGTCATTTATGAGGATTACTGGAGGTTTATCGAAGGATTTTCCAGAATTTCATATCTGATTACATCACTACAGAAAAAGGGAATAAAGTTTAATTAGTCGCAAAAATGTCAAGACAATTTTGATAATCTAAAAGGATTGTTAACTATAACACCTATCCTAAAAGTAGCAGATCCATATAAAGTCTTTACAGTTTGCATAGATGTGAGTAAAGATGGATTAGGAGGTGTGCTAACACAATATGGACATATCATCTATTATGAATCATGTAAATTTAAAGAACATGAACGAAACTATGTGACTCATGATTTAAAATTAGAAGATGTGATTCATGCATTAAAAATGTGGAGGCATTATTTAATGGGAAGGAAATTTATGTTACTAACTGACAATAGTGGTGTAAAGCATCTATTTAGTCAACCAGATCTCAATGCAAGACAAGCGATATGGTTGGCTATTTTAAGTGAGTTCGATTTTGAAGTACGACACGACACATCAAGGGTAAGGAAAACAAAGTTGCAGATGAACTAAGTCGGAGGACTAGTGGGATTTATGAAATAATTATCAGCAAAGCAGATAATGATATCGAACATAGAATAAAATATGCAAGTAGTAATGATGAAAATTACATCAAAGAAACAACATAATTGCAAGGAAATGCATAAAATCTAAACAAAATAGATTTGAGTATAGATAAAAATGGGTTGTTAAGGTTCAAGAACATATTATATGTACCTAACTCTACTGATTTAAAGACAACAATTATTGATGAGTTGCAAAAAAACTCGTATTCTGGTCATCCAGGATACCAGAAAACAATAACATCACTAAGGAAACAATATATTTGCCTAACATGAAAAACGAAACTACTAAATATTTGTCTAAATATTTAGATTGTCAATAGGTAAAGGATGATCACCAACATTCAGAAGGTCTGTTACAACCTCTGCCTATACCCGAATGAAAATTTAAAGATGGTTCTTTCAGATATAGATGTCAAATTTACATCCAGTTTTTTGAAATAATTGTTTGCAGGTTTGGATACTAATTTGAATTTCACCACAAGTTACCATCCACAAACGAATGGTCAAACAGAACGAACAAACCAAATTATCAAATACATGTTGCAAATGTACGTATGAACAAAACCAACTAAGTGGGAAGAGTATCTACACTTAGTTGAGTTCGCTTACAATAATGGTTATCAAGCATCCACTAAGATGAGTCCCTTCAAAGTATTATACAGAAGGAAATGCACAACCCTAATCAGTTGGGATAATCCAGTTGACAGGATTATGGTGGGACTGGAAATTCTACAGGAAATGGAAAAAATGGTAAAAAGGTACAACATAACTTGAAAGAGGTGCAAGACCCACAGAAAAGCTATGCAGATCTAAAAACAAGACATCAAGAATTCAAAATTGGGGAACATGTATATCTAGAAGTCAAAGCAAGAAGAAGCTCTCTAAATCTAGGAAGTTGTTCCAAGTTGGTTCCATGATTTTGTGGCCCCTTCGATGTTTTAACTTGAATCAGACCCGCGACGTATCAATTGGCACTTCCCGTAAATTTAAAAGTTCATGATCCTACTGACATCATTGATTGGAACATGGTGCAGGTGGAACCAGAAAGAGAGTTCCAAGTGGAACCTTGGTTAATTCTAGATAGGAAAGAAACGATACTTCGGAATAGAGCCATCGCCGAGGAAAAAGTGCAATGGAAGCAATTTAGTCTTGAGGAGGCCACTTGGGAATTGGAAGAAGATATGCATAAATCTTATCAAATTCCATTCCAAGAGATGATTGAAAACTGAGGACAATGTTGTACTTAAGAGGGAGAGGATGTGACATCCTCAAATTATTAGAAATTAAATTCCAAGTTGAATTGAGAAATAAATTTCCATTTTTAGAAAATATGAATTTAAGAATAAATTTCTATTTATGGAAAACCCGAATTTAGAAACTTGGATTTTGTAATTATTATTTTATTATTGTTGGGAAAAGGCTTGACTTGCCCAAGTGTCCTCTTTTGATGGACACATGCATGAGATAAACTTTTTAATAAATTAAATGTTGGAAGGCAAATGGAACAACTAGGTTAAAAATAACTCACTATGACTCCATGAGTGGGGAACAGGTTTGAGTTAACTTAGAGATTATTTTTACAAGTGGAAGAAGTTGAATTTGGCCACTAGAAGCCCCTAAAAATCAGGGATTTGTAAAGCTGAGAATTTCCCAGGGAGGGAAAGGAATGGAAAGACCTAGGCATAAGATATATACAACATATGTGGAAGGTGGGATGTTTCTTAGTATGTTGGGATTGAGAACTATTTTGTTGTTATGATCACATATAGTGTGAGGAAAATCATATTTTGAATTGTTGAAGGTGATAGTGGCGAAGGAGTGTAATTCAATTTTTCCTTATGGAGTCATGGTCAGGCTAGGGGGTGATCAGGACAAGTGATCATGGTTTTTCTCTTTCTACGGTTGGGTGGAACGTGGTTGTTCCATTTGTTTTCTCGGCATCAGTTTTTTCAGATATGTATCTCAAATATGTACTCAAATATTTGATGTTATACTGTTGATGTTTTATTATGGATGTTATACAGTTGATGCCATAATTTATAGTACTATATTCATAACCAAAATCTGTTTAATTGGGTTGTATAGCCATATTAGTTTTGTGGTTTTCCATTGTGTAATAATACCTTTAGTGGTATGTTATTAAGGTTTAGTATATATTTATATGTATATATAAGTATAAAAATTGTGTATATGTGCCTATTGGCCATGATAGATCTATCTTCTCTATTGTTGTTCATTCCTGTATATAATCAAATACTTTGGAAAGAAAAGTATAAACGAATTGTATTGTATTTATTCTATTATGCTGAGTACAAAGAATAAAAGTCCCAATACATGCTTTTATCTATTATCAAAGAAAGATATTTGATACAGTAGATCACCGGTTACTTGACAAAAATAAATATATATTTATTTCAAACAATGGGTCGCTGACCTACGCTTTACATTTTGGGTTTTCCATAGACCCAAGAACTCCATAGCTAGTTTGAACGGAGGTTTAAAAGACTACATAAAACTGTCTGTGAGTGCACGCATGGACTAGTAGAAGAATATGGAACCAAAATACCTTTTGTGGATAGGTCACTTACTTCACTAAGTGCACTGTGTTTATGGATAAATTCGTGAGTACGAACACAGACCAATCTCCCCAGATCCACCTGGATCTGGAACAAACCGTGACAGAATACTACTCTTTCCCTAGATCTAGATATTGAATGAACTAAGAGAAATGGATGGTGGACATACCTTATGAACGCTCTCCTTTAATCTCTGTTGTTCCTTCCTCTGCTCCGATGCTCTTGTGTCATTCCAATCACAACAACACAAACCAATCACATCAAAGGCATTAATATATTCAATACCTAATCTATACATGTGATCAAGGAATCATGTAATAAGATGACATCATCATTATGGGAAAGGGACATATTCATGTATTGTATTAATCTGAAAGAGAAATATACAACCTGAGCCTTGATGCCGTAGATCTCCTTTCGATGGCTCCTAGCTCTGACACACACACTTGCTCATGCATGAAGAAGTTCAACCACATATGATTACTTGTTGTATCTTGTTGTTGTAGCTTCAATCCTCCATACAGTCTTGCACCAGTTCTCCAATCAATCTCTAGCTAACTTGCTTCTTCTTGTTCTTATGCTTAACCATTTCCATGAGTAATCTCCTCAATATATAGGAGAATATTGATTAGTTACTTGGATAGGGAATGATCCCAAGATATCTGGAAAGTCAGTATTTTGCCAACCATTCGAACTCCAACTCACCCTTCTAGAAGATTCCTTCTAGAAGGATCGATAACTTATTCATTTTCTTCCGTTAGAAACATGTCCGCACCCTAACCATTGACACAGTGCGGAAAGTTCACAATCAAGCTTAATGCAGCCTGCGGAAATGAAGGATTTTCGCAGGAGAGTATATATGCAGCCTGCGGACTATTTCCAAAAATGTGATTTTGAGAAAATGACAAGTGTAACCTTCTTCAGGAAAAAGTTCTTAATGAAGAGTTTGATCTTCCATTATCATGACATAATCATAATATCATCTTGATAACCAAAAATGTGGATAACACACTAGCTATTCTTCCAACCTGTAAAAGAGCCATACGATAGCATTAGTAGCTTACTCATGTACAAACCATTAAAGAATGAATAAATAAAGGAGTCAAAGTATACTTATCTTGGATCTCGATTTCATATCAGAGTACCCTTGTTTCCTTGCGAAGCCGTCAACCCAAGACTCGGGAAGGGGAGTGGGTGTGTTTTTCATCTGATGGGTTCCCTCGCAAGACAAAGGGACCCATCATAAACTGTAACTGGTAACGAAATAAACTGAAACTGTAAAATGCAGCGGAAACAAGCTTGCTGGAATGGTGGCGGCTTATCTCTAAGAAGAGATGTGACGGCAGTGCGCATTCGCAAGAAGAAGGTTACAATGAGGCTTTGAAGGCCTTTTTACAATAATAAAGAATTTCAAAAACCCTAGACATCTAAAAATCTAACCCTAGAAGATGAAGCGCCAAAAGTCACGTGGGCCCCATTTGGGTAAGCTAGTACATCAACTTCCCGGGGTCATAAGTTTTGCATATGATCTTTGTTTTAGGCGTGTGATAGATCGTTGGAAAGGTATCATTGAGGAGATTCATTTTGGGGGCTCAATCATGCCTTTGGCTATCATTAAGGAGATTGATACCGAAAAACCTTCGTTTAGGCCCTCAAAATGGCCCTGGAAGTAAAAACTACTAAAAATAGTAAATTGCCAAAAATGCCAGAAAACTGTTTTAAGCCAGTTGAAAAAGGTGGGTGGCCACCGATATCCATCTAGATCAATCCTCCCTCCTTAGGAAGAAATGGTCTCCATTGTGTTGAGGTCCCCCATTAGATGAGGAAATTTCTGTTGAATTTGGCCCCGGGTGAGCCACTTGCCTTGGTGCAAGAGCTGCCCTGCTTTGACGACTCGATAAAGCTGGATCCTTTGTTGTCGAGTTCCCTTGATCTGTCTGTCCACAATTTGATCATTGGATGCCTATTGTATGAAGTCGGGGTTGAGCTTTGTTGGTGTCAGCTATTTTGCTACTTCTGAGGTGTCCAATAATGGTGGGAAATAAGGGCGAAGGAGATCCACGTTGAACACTGGGTGCAGGCCAAGGAAAGGAGGAATATTGAGCTCAAAAGCATTATCCCCCACGGCATTGGTGATAGTGTATGGTCCATAACGGAGTGGGCGAAGCTTCCAATGGCATCCTGTAAGGCGTTCTTTTTGCAAGTGCAACCAAACTTTGTCGCCCACCTGAAACTTATGCGGTACCCGATGTTGATCATGGCGTTGTTTGTACTTGTCATTGGACTTTTGTAGGATATCCTGAACCTATTGGAAGATGTGTTGGATCCACTCAATGAACCGGGTGGCTTTGTCAGCTTCAGTTGGAGCAGGAGATGAGTCAGTCGAGGTGACTGCAAGGGGAAGTGAAACATCTATGGAACCCAATGATTGGAATCCCAACGCCACTTGAAAGGGGTTGTGGCCGGTTGAGCTATGCAAGGCTCGGTTGTAGCTATGTTGGACATAGGGAAGGCTCTCATCCCATGTGCGAGGGTTCTTTGAATTATACATGTGAAGGATATGCACAATCATTTGATTTACAACGTTGGCTTGGCCATCTGTCTGGGTGTGGAAGGCCGTAGATTTGGTCAGCTTGGTGTCCAGCAGTGACCAAGGGCTCGACCAGAATGTGCTGAGAAATCGACTATCCCAATCTGAGACAATGGTTTGTGGGATTCCAAAATGTACCTAGACTCGTTCAAAGAAGAGCTTGGCAGTGGCCTCTATTGTGATGCTCGTCTTCCAGGCAACCAGAATCGCCATCTTAGAAAAGCGATCAACAACCACAAAAACACAGTCATTTCCCCGCTTGGTGGATGGGAGGCCTGACATGTAGTCCATTGAGATGGATTCCCATGGCCTATCAGGAGTAGGAAGAGGGGTGTACAGGCTTTGTTTCTTAGTGGTCGGTTTGGCAATAGCATAGGCAGTGCAAGACCTGATATACTTGCCAACCTCCTGTCGAAGTTTCGGCCAGTAGAAATGTTTCTATAGCATCGCCACTGTATTTTCCATGCCGAAGTGTCCTTCCACCTGACTGTAGTGAGCTTCCTATATCAGCTTGGCTCGCTCACTTGATGGAACGCAGATATGGCCCAGACGGCACAACAACCCATCATGAAGATGAAAATTATCGACAACTACATTTGCACCCAACATTTGGTCGGTGGTGGCGAAGTCAGGGTGTGTCTCATAGAGTTGGGGCCATCTAGATATCTCATGGCCGCAAGAGTCTAGAACCATGGTGAGTGCCGCGACTGGCGGTCTGTTGAGGCAATCAGCGACACGATTGGTGCTTCCTGTTTTATACTTGATGTTGAGGTGGAATTGCTGCAAGTATGTGGACCACTTTTGATGGCGGTCATTCTGTAGTTTTCCCTGTGTCTGCATGAACTGCAGTGGCTTATGATTAGTGTGGATGACTGTCTCCTTCCCAAGAATGTAATGTCTCCACTGGCGGCATGCTTGCACAATGGAGTACATTTCTTTGTCATAAGTAGGGTACTTACGAATAGTATCTGATAGTATCTCACTATGATAGGCCATGGGGTGGCCATGCTGAGTGAGAATGGTGCCCACAACATAGTCTGAAGCATCTGTCTCGATCTCAAAGGGATGTTGTAGGTCTGGTAGTGAAAGTATTGGGGTTGTGCACAAGCGTTGCTTCAAATCATCGAATGCTTGTTGTTGGGACCGGCCCCAAGCAAATTTCGCCTTACCACCACCCCTGTTTATTTGGCTTAGGGCCCATGAAATATGGGAGAAACCCAACACTAACCTACGGTAGAAATTAGCAAGTCCTAAGAAGCTCCGAAGCTCAGTGAGTGTTGTTGGGGCTGGCCAGTCACGGATGACTTGGATCTTGGATGGATCCACATGTACGCCATGTTGATCAATGATGTATCCTAGGTAATGGACCCTGTACATGCCGAAGGAGCATTTTTCCAGGTTTTCATATAGCTTTTGCTGCCACAGGGTGTGCAGAACCTGTTGAATATGTTGCAAGTGTTCGGCCCAAGTCTTGCTATAAATTAGAATGTCATCCAGATACACAACTACAAAAGTATTGGTGAATGGTCACAATATATCGTCCATCATCCTCATGAAAGTGGCTGGAGCATTTTTCAAACCAAAGGGCATGACCAACCATTAAAAAATTCCTTCCTTTGACTTGAAGGCGGTCTTCCATACATCTATTTGTTCTACCGGGACTTGGTGGTAGCCAGACTTCAGATCAATATTACTAAAGTATTTGGCCCACCTGAGTTGATCAAGGAGGTCATCGATTCGAGGAATCGGGTATCGGTTTCCGATAGTGATTTTATTCAGATCTCGGTAATCAATACAGAGTCGCTAGGTTCCATATTTCTTCTGTACCAGCATGATTGGGCTCCCGCAAGGTGATGAGCTGGGGTGGATGTGCCCCTTGTGGAGAAGTTCTTGGATCTGTCGCTTGATATCCTCATTCTATAACAAAGAGCAATGACAGACTCGCCCATTGGGCAACGGTGCGCTGGGGGTCAGATCGATGGGGTGCTTGACCTAGCAGTGCAGAGGTACCCCTATAGGTGAGGAGAAGATATTCGAGTATTCTTCCACAACCTTATCTACCTGCTTCTGCTGTGTGGAGATGTTGGTCGCAGAGACCCTGGATGTGGCTGCGATCTTTCGCTTATTCTGAGAGAAAATCACAAAGAAGAAAAACATCCCCGTCTGAGAGATGACCTTCCTGCATTTCTTAGCAGAGATCAAGGAAATAGCACTAGGTGGGACTGCCTCAGGTATCCTGTACAATTTCTTGTTCAAAGTAATAATAACACTACGAGGCGTAGACTCATATACAACATGACATTTCCATAAATAAGGTTGGCCCAAAAGAACATCACAAACTTCAAGAGGAGCAACATCACACAATACCTCATCTTTGAAGGGCTTGATGTCGTATGACAGTTGGCACTATTGGCTGACGCGACGATCACTTCCTTGGTGGAGCCATCCAATGGTGTAGGGTTGTGGGTGTGGCGTTGTTGGAAGGGCTAGCTGCTTGACGACCTCTGCTGAGATGAGGTTCTTCTGGCTACCACTATCAACAATGAAGTGCAGCAGGGTGCCTTTTACCCACATCTGTGAATGGAAGAGGCACTCTCCTTTTTCTGGCTCGTCTGGTTCACCAGGCTAGAGCTTGGTGGTAGCAACGGTGGCATTGTGTTCTGCATCAATGATTCGTCTTCCCCTTTATGGTTCTGTCTCGAAGTCAGAATCTGCATCTGATTCAGAGGCTTTCACTTTGGCCACCAATGACTTCTTTGAGCAGCGTCAACAGTGTTATGCCAATGGCTCTTATGGAAGTCGCACCACTTCTCGGTATCTTTCTTTATCTTTCTAGTGTCCTTCTTTTCTTGTGGCTTGTACTGGTTGTCTTGATACTTTCCATATTTGCTCTGTCCTTTGTTTGGTGGGTTGGGGCCACCCTTTCTTGGCTTTTGTTGTGAGGGGTTCCCAGGCCCAAATTGCCGCGTCTTTTGTTTGAGCTTCTGCTTGATTTTGACGGCATATCGGTAGGCCGCACCCAGGGATGAGATGTCCAAAAACTCCATTTCGGTATGGATGTACCTATGAAGAGCACCACGATACTTGAGCACCAGATGTCACTCTGAATCTTTGATACCCAACTTGGTGCGCAAGGTATGGAAGATATTTGTGAAATCTGGCACTGCTTGGTCTCTTTCTTGCTGCAGTGTGGTCCATTTGGTATACAGGTTGTCATAACTTCCGACAGGGTAGTATTGTTCCTTAATAGAATCCCTGAAGGATTCTTAGGTGGTTGTGACTAAAAATAATGAGGTTTCCTTTGTTTCCTTTTGCTCACAGAAAGTTTCCCACCAATCTTTGACATGGGGAACGAATTTGAGGAGCGCAAAAGTAATCTTTTCTCTATTCAAAAATTTATGAATAGAACAATACCCTTCTAGTAGATTCAACCACTTGTCTACGGAATATGCATCTATCTGACCTTCAAATATAGGAATATCAAAGTTTATTTGTACCTTGAAGGGGGCGGCGCCTCCGTTCGAAGAAGATGTGTCGCCTGTTGGCAGTCACCGAAGGATTTTTGTGAAACTATCCGTCATCTCATTCCTCTGTTGTGTGAGGGATTCCTCAATCAACAGTTTGAAAGGATCTCCTATCTAGTCATCTTTATTTTCTCCTGCCATGGGAGGTGGCTTTGGCATGCGAGAGCTTCTGTCCTCAAGAGAAACAAGCTCGAGACCCAACTCTTTGTACTCCGACCACGTTGGGGACATGCATTAAGACGACAAGGAGCAGACTGCTCTGATACCACTGATCTAGATTTTATGAGCAGAATGAAATGAATACAGATTATTAACAGGTGCTTAACACAAAATAGCAGAGATATAGTAAAACTGGTTTTCTACTCAATAACGAAATAAGCTGAAACTGTAAAATGCAGCAGAAACAAGCTTGCTGGAATGGTGACAGCTTGTCTCTGAGAAGAGATGTGACGGTAGCATGCATTCGCAAGAAGAAGGTTACAATGAGGCTCTGAAATAATTTTTACAATAAGAATGCTGAAAATTCTAGACATCCAAAAACCTAAACCTAGGAGATGAAGCACCAAAAGTCATGTGGGCCCCGTTTGGGTAAGCTAGTACATCAACTTCCCGGGGTCGTAACTTTTGCATACGATATTCATTTTAGGTGTGTGATAGCCCATTGGAAAGGTATCGTCGAGGAGATTCATTCTGGGGGCTCAATCATGCCTTCATCGATCGTTGAGGAGCTCTATACCAATAAAAATTCATTTAGTCCCTCAAAATGGCCACGGAAGTAAAAACTACTAAAAATAGTAAATTGCCAAAAATGTCAGAGAACTGTTTTGAGCCAGTTGGAAAAGGCGGGTGGCCACTGATATCCATCTGGATCAATCCTCCCTCCTTAGGAATCAATGGTCTCAAATTAGATGAGGAAATTTCTGCTAAATTTGGCCCCAGGTGAGCCACTTGCCTTGGTGCAGGAGCTTCCCTGCTTTGATGACTCGATAAAGTTGGATCCTTTGTTGTCGAGTTCCCTTGATCTGTCTGTCCACAATCTGATCATTGGATGCCTGTTGTATGCAGTCGGGGTTGAGATATGTTGGTTTCAGTTGTTCTACTACTTCTGAGGTGTCCAATAATGGTGGGAAATAAGGGTGAAGGAGATCCACGTTGAACACTGGGTGCATGCCAAGGAAAGGAGGAATGTTGAGCTCAAAATCATTATCCCCCATGGCCTTGGTGATAGTGTACAGTCCATAACGGAGTGGGTGAAGCTTTCGATGGGGTCCTGTAAGGTATTATTTCTACAAGTGCAACCAAACTTTGTCGCCCACCTGAAACTTATGCGGCACCCGATGTTTCTCATGGCGTTGTTTGTACTTGTCATTGGACCTTTGTAGGATATCCTGAACCTATTGGCGGATGTACTGGATCCGCTCAATGAACTGGGTGGCTTTGTTAGCTTCAGTTGGATCAGGAGATGAGTCAGTCGAGGTGACCGCAAGGGGAAGTGCAACATCTATGGGACCCAATGGTTGGAATCCCAACCCCACTTGAAAGGGGTTGTGGTCGGTTGAGCTATGCAAGGCTCGGTTGTAGCTATGATGGACATAGGGAAGGCTCTCATCCCATGTGCGAGGGTTCTTTGAATTATACATGCGAAGGATATGCACAATCATTCAATTTACAACCTTGGTTTGGCCATCTATTTGGGGGTGGAAGGCCATGGATTTGGTGAGCTTGGTGTCCAGCAGTGACTAGAGGCTCGACTAGAATGTGCTAAGAAATTGACTATCCCGATCTGAGACAATGGTTTGTGGGATTCCAAAATGTACCTAGACTCGTTCAAAGAAGAGCTTGGCAGTGGCCTCTGTTGTGATCCTCTTCTTGCAGGCAACCAGAATCGCCATCTTAGAAAAGCGATCAACAACCACAAAAACACAGTCATTTCCTCGCTTGGTGGATGGGAGGCCTAACATGTATTCCATTGAGATGGATTCCCATGGCATGTTAGGAGTAGGAAGAGGGGTGTACGGACCTGTTTCTTAGTGGCTAGTTTGGCAATAGAGTAGGCAGTGGAGGACCTAATATACTTGTCGACCTCCTATCGAAGTTTCGACTAGTAGAAATGTTTCTGTAGCATTGGCACTGTCTTTTCCACACCGAAGTGTCTTTCCACCCGACTCTAGTGGGATTCCCAGATCATCTTTGCTCACTAACTTGATGGAATGCAGATATGGCCCAGATGACATAACAACCCATCCTGAAGATGGAAATTATCGACAACTGCATTTGTACCCAACATTTGGTCGGTGGTGGTCAAATTCAGGGTCTGTCTCATTGAGTTGGGTCCATCTAGATGTCTCATGGCCGCAAGAGTCTAGAATCATGGTGAGTGCCACAACTGGTGGTCTGCTGAGGCAATCAACGACGCGATTAGTGATTCCTGTTTTATACTTGATGTTGAGGTGGAATTGTTGCAAGTATGTGGACCACTTTTGATGGCAGTCATTCTGCAGTTTTCCCTGTGTCTGCATGAACTGCAATGGCTTATGATCAGTGTGGATGACTATCTCCTTCCCAAGAATGTAATGTCTCCACTGGCAGCATGCTTGCACAATGGATTACATTTCTTTGTCATAAGTAGGGTACTTACGGACAATATCTGACAGTGTCTCACTATGATAGGCCATGAATGGTTGTGCTGAGTGAGAACGACGCCCACAACATAGTCTGAAGCATCTGTCTCGATCTCAAAGGGATGTTGCAGGTCTGGTAGTGAAAGTACTAGGGCTGAGCACAAGCGTTGCTTCAAATCATCGAACACTTGTTGTTGGGACTGGTCCCACACAAATTTCACCTTACCACCACCCCTGTTTATTTGGCTGAGGGCCCATGCAATATGGGAGAAACCCAACACGGACCTGCGGTAGAAATTAGCAAGTCTCAAGAAGCTCCGAAGCTCAGTGAGTGTTGTTGGGGCTGGCCAGTCATGAATGACTTGGATCTTGGTTGGATCCACATGTACGCCATGCCGATCAATGATGTAGCCCAGGTAATGGACCCTGTCCATGCCGAAGGAGCATTTTTCCAGGTTTGCATATAGCTTGTGCTGCCGCAGGGTGTGCAGAACCTGTTGAATATGCTACAAGTGTTCAGCCCAAGTCTTGTTGTAAATTACAATGTCATCCAAATACATCATTACAAAAGTATTGATGAATGGTCGCAGGATATCGTCCATCGTCCTCATGAAAGTGGCTGGAGCATTTGTCAAACAAAACGGCATGACCAACCATTCAAAAATTCCTTCCTTTGAGTTGAAGGCGGTCTTCCATACATCTGTCTGTTCTATTGGGACTTGTCGGTAGCTAGACTTCAAATCAATCTTACTAAAGTATTTGGCCCCCGTGAGTTGATCAAGGAGGTCATCGATTCGAGGAATCAGGTATCGATTTCTGACAATGATTTTATTCAGAGCTCGGTAATCAATACAGATTTGTCAGGTTCCATCTTTCTTCTGTACCAGCATGATTGGGTTCCCGCAAGGTGATGAGCTGGGGTGGATGTGCCCCTTGTGGAGAAGTTCTTGGATCTATTGCTTGATCTCCTCATTCTCTAACAAAGAGAGATGATAGACTGGCCCATTGGGCAGCGGTGCGTCGGGGGTCATATCGATGGGGTGCTTGACATGGCAGTGCAGAGCTACCCCTGTAGGTGAGGAGAAGATATCCAAGTATTCTTCCACGACCTTATCTACCTGCTTCTGCTGTGTGGAGAGGTCGGCCACAGAGACCCTAGATGTGGCTGCGATCTTTCACTTATTTTGAGAGCGAATCATGAAGAAGACAAACTTCCCTGTCTGAGAGATGACCTTCCTGCATTTCTTAGTAGAGATCAAAGAAATAGCACTAGGTGGGACTGCCTCGTGTATCCTGTACAATTTCCTATTCAAAGTAATAATAACACTACGAGGCCTAGACTCATATACAACATGACATTTCCATAAATAAGGTTGGCCCAAAAGAACATCACAAACTTCAAGAGGAGGAACATCACACAATACCTCATCTTTGCAGGGCTTGATGTTGTACGACAGTCGACACTATTGGTTGACGCGAAGATCGCTTCATTGGCGGAGCCATCCAATGGTGTAGGGTTGTGGGTGCGGTGTTGTTGGCATGGCCAGCCGCTTGACGACCCTTGTTGAGATGAGGTTCTTCTGGCTACCACTATCAATGATGAAGTGCAGTGGGGTGCATTTCACCCACATCTATGAATGGAAGAGGTGCTCTCCTTCTTCTAGCTCATCTATTTCACCAGGTTGGAGCTTGGTGGTAGCAACGGTGGCATTGGGTTCTGTGTCAATGATCTGTCTTCCCCTTTCTGGTTCTGTCTTGGAGTCAGAATTTGCATTTGATTCAGAGGGTTTCACTTCGGCCACCAGCGACTGCTTTGAGCGGCAGTCAACAGTGTTATGCCAAGGGCTCTTATGGAAGTCGCACCACTTCCCAGTATCTTTCTTTATCTTTATGGTGTCCTTATTTTCTTGCAGCTTGTACTGGTTGTCTTGATACTGTCCATATTTTCTCTGTCCTTTGTTTAGTGGGTTGGGGCCACCCTTTCCTGGCTTTTTTTGTGAGGGGTTCCCAGGCCCAAATTGCCGCATCTTTTGTTTGAGCTTCTGCTCGATTTTTATGGCATATTGGTAGGCTGCACCCAAGGATGAGATGTCTGGAAAATCCATTTTGGTCTGGATGTACCTATGCAGAGCACCGTGATACTTGATCACCAGATGTCTCTCTGAATCTTTGATATCCAACTTGGTGCGCAAGGTATGGAAGATATTTGTGAAATCTGGCACTGCTTGGTCTCTTTCTTGACACAGTGTGGTCCATTTGGTATACAGGTTGTCATAACTTCCGACAGGGTAGTATTGTTCCTTAATAGAATCCCTGAAGGATTCCCAGGTGGTCGTGATTTAAAATAATGAGGTTTCCTCTATTTCCTTTTGCTCACAGAAAGTTTCCCACCAATATTTGACATGGGGAACGACTTTGAGGAGTGCGAAAGTAATCTTTTCTCTATTCAAAAATTTATGAACAGAAAAATACCCTTCTAGTAGATTCAACCACTTGTCTATGGAATCTACGTCTATATGACCTTCAAATATAGGAATATCAAAGTTTATTTGTACCTTGAAGGGGGTGGCACCTCTGTTCAAAGAAGATGCGTCACCTGTTGGTAGTCGTCGATGGATTTGCGCGAAACTATCCATCATCTAGTTCCTCTGTTGCATGAGGGCTTCCTCAATCAACAATTTGAAAGGATCTCCTGTCCCGTCATCTTTATTTTCTCCTACCATGGGAGGTCGCTTGGGTGTGCGAGATCTTCTGTCCTCAAGAGAAACAAGCTCGAGACCCAACTCTTTGTACTTCGACCTCGTTGGGGACATGCATTGAGACGATAAGGAGCAGACCGCTCTGATACCACTGATATGGATTTTATGAGCAGAACGAAATGAATACATATTATTAACAGGTGCTTAACACAAAATAACAGAGATACAGTAAAACTGGTTTTCTATTCAATAACGAAATAAGCTGAGACTGTAAAATGCAGCGGAAACAAGCTTGCTGGAATGGTGGCGGCTTATCTCTGAGAAGAGATGTGACGGCAACATGCATTCACAAGAAGAAGGTTACAATGAGGCTCTGAAGGCCTTTTTACAATAAGAAAGAATTTTGAAAATGCTAGACATCCAAAAAACTGACCCTAGGAGATGAAGCGCCAAAAGTCATGTGGGCCCCGTTTGGGTAAGCTAGTACATTAACTTCCTAGGGTCGTAACTTTTGCATACGATCTCCGTTTTAGGCGTGTGATAGCCCGTTGGAAAGGTATAATAGAGGATATTCATTTTGGGGGATCAATCATTCCTTTGGATATCATTTAGGATCTCGATACTAAAAAAACTTCATTTAGGCCCTCAAAATGGCCCCGGAAGTAAAAACTGCTAAAAATAGTAAATTGCCAAAAATGTCAGAAAACTGTTTTGAGCTAGTTGGAAAAGGTGGGAGGCCACCGATATGCATCTAGATCACCCCTCAAACTTGAGTGACAAACGTGAGGGATTTAACCTAAATTATAAATGAAATATCGAATACAGTGGAACTTGGAACGAAAAAATGCATACAGAGGCACAACTATCATGCGATATAAACCCTCAAAACAAAAATAAAAACATAAGGTGTGAGAACTAGAACCCCACAGATATTATACCATACAAAGAAGGAAATTATTCACAAAATGTATTTACACCCGACGAAGAATCGCATCACATAAAGGCTGCATTACACAAAGTATACATTTTAGAGACAGAGAAGGAAGTTATGTACAAATACATTTGCACAGAGAACATAAGCAATAGAACGTTTACTCACCCATCCCTCAATGTGTTGTTTACTTCCATCCCTCACCATATCCGAGCATTAGAAAAATAATTCGTCGCATACAGTGCAGAGGAAAAATGTTTTACAATACCAAAGAGGCAACTTCGAAGAACGAATGATACCTCGATCCCCTCACTAGCGGAGTAAGAGAAACTTCCACACCACACACCACAAGCCATGTGAAATCAATGGAAGTGGCGAACCTACATTGTCCTTGTAGTGACAGTTCTCGAGGGTACTGGACTAGCCTATCACCATTAATGGGCTGGCCATAACGTAAATGACTACATGCTAGAACAGCCTAGGCTCAGACCTGACCTATCATCCTCCTCAAAACGAATTACGAACCCCTTAAATGTTGTGTATGTGTTTAACCTTAGTTCGGGGAAAACCATGTTAGCATATGTGTAGGGTTACAAATTTTATTGTTGTATCTACATTGCTTCTTTTCATTGTTTAAACATAGTTCATTGCACTATGGTAAATTAGTATGATGTTATGGGTGTTATAAACCCCAGCGCATAGTATTTAACTTGGATAGTATGTCTCCTAGTTCAATACTATGTCGGACAATGTTTTAATATTGTTTCCATGAATTAGATCGCTTACATATTTTATAATATATTTAATGACACTATTTTAATATGGATAGCATGTCTTGACATAACCCTAGTGCTTATGCTAAGGACTATGATAGTCATGGTTGCAAATTATTCAATACGAATAAGTGTATGATTATAATCTAATGACGACACTATGACAAAATATAGATACCATTCTTATAGATACTATTTACCTATTACCACAAATCCTTTCCAATGACTGCTAGAGATCACTCAACAATGTCTTCTTTACCGATTGTTGTGGATCCTCACACATTATTCAAACAATTGTTGTAGATCCTCATATCATGGTTTTCTAGACTGCTAGTTTCTACAGATCATCATTATTTTATTTGGTCTTCCAATTGATTCTAATCAGTGGGATCTATGCCATTTCATTTGTTGTTGATGTTATAGATGTTGTCTTGTCACTTACATGACTATAATCATGTCACAAGTTGTGGGTAAGTGAAAATATATGGATCTCTTATATGTTTTTATTTTTTCATCAAATTTCACATCTATGCACAATTATCACCTTGCCTATACTTAACAGAGTAAGATAACTCGAAAGAAAATAGACCCGTTTTTCAGGAAACAAAATCCGGCCAATTTTTCAGGGGTAGTCTAAGTTTCACATGGAACAAAGTTCCATGCATTTCAAAACCTTACCCCAAGGTTTTTTCCCCATTTTAAACCATCCAAGTTTCCCATAAAATCGATCAGAATTCTGGATTGGCCGAAAATTTAAAAGTGAGTCACTGGAGGACCTACCAGAAAAGTAACTTGGGAGGGAAGATTTCTCTCGAGTTAGCCCACTCCATACTTAACTACCAACACATCATGTTGTGGATGGCATGTCCTTTCACTTGGAGGGGAGGACATATAGTCGCCCATGATTCATCATCACCATCATTTACCCATCCACTATGTTGTTGATTATTCCTTGATTACGACATATACCTTCATAATTATAACTACCATACAATGATTTTTCTCCTTTTACCCATTTATTTCATTGTTTTATTATTCACACCTTTGTTACCTTTCCAAGGTTAGCACATTTCTCTCCATTAATAAATTTTTCAAGTAATTTTATGTTGCTATATTATTTTTCCTCACCTTTGTTTCTACTCTACATGCTACAACTATATACTAACACTCCAGAGGCATCATGGGTGGAACTATAGTTTGACATGAACCCATTACCTTGGCATAATTATGCATCCATATAGATACAATTCATATCATTCGGGACACGGGTTGTCTTTATTATTTTGAGAGGTTACAAGGGTTTGAGACCTCTATTGCACTAGAGTACGCTCAAAGTTTTTGGATATACATTTCTATGGTGAGGGGACTATATATCAGATTTATAAACAAGACTATATCCATGGTAATAAGCTTATCACAAACTAGAAAATGATGGATTGAATGTCGCATTACATACAATCAAGGATTGACTTCCTTTTTGGATATGAGAGTGTAGGATGTGTAGGAAAGGGATAAAAAGTTCTTCTTTAAAAAGACCATGGGAGAATGTCACGTACTTCCTGTAAAAATACCACTTGTGAAGGCCAACGTCACCTCGTTTCCAGCTACAAATTTAATCTATTGAATCATGTGAGGCATCATAGACTCATTAACATGCCCTATTTTATGCTATGCTCACTCCAATTAATGTCTCAAAATGTTAGGTCCAATTAGAACCCTCTTACTAGTATTAATTATCATGGTTTAATTAAATTACTAGTAATAGATTCTCTTTCTCATATGAAATGCACCTTGGAAGCTCTTCTACAAGAGCCTTGGAGGGTATAAGAAGCTCTTCTACAAGAGCCTTGGAGGGTAGAAGAAGCTCCTGCATAAGAAGAAGAAAAAGAAGAGGAAGCATAAGAAGAATATCTAAAAGAAGGGGCTCATGTTTCTAGGGAGGAAGAACATGAAGTTGAAGAGTCTTAATTAAGTAGAGCAAGAGGAACATGATCACATATATATTATGTGAGAACAATATGTGGGAATTAAGGTTAGACAGTGTCCAATAATATAAGAAACCCTTTATAGCCCTAACACTAAATATATACAATTAGAAAATCTAAAGAAGTCATTCGTCCATCTCATCCTAAAAGAACAAGGACTATTTCCACTACTGAATATGTAACTGCTATTACAAAAGAACTAGTAGAAAAACAAAAAGTTGTAGAAGTAGTTCTTCATTCTCAAGAACATGTTGAGGCTCTAGAGGACTTACTTGGCAGTCCAATACATAAATTTCTAGGTAAGATTGAGGAGGAATATAAGTATACTCTATGGATATTTGAGGTAACCAAGAAGAAGAGAAACATTGTGCCTAACAAGTTTCATTTGAAACCCTCTTATAACAAAATTCTAAAAATTAATCACAAATTAAATAAGGAAATCAAATTTCTGCACTATAATTTGCATTCTACGTGAAGCAAGTCGACACATTGGTAGGTTTGTACAAATTTGTCTAATCCATCAAGGAGTGTGTTAGGTTACCTTCTACGTTTCATGAATGTGACCAAGAAACAAAATAAATGGTTTCTATTGGTCTTGTGGATGCCACTCAAATTATTAATGATGTTTCTATTAATGATATGGATGTCACTCAACCTATTGATCCTATTTCTACAAAACCTATTGATGATTATAAATATTCCACTAGACCTTTTTCTCCTACCCAGTATGTCAATAATCTTATTGATGACATGGTTGAGGAAGAAATTATTGAATATTTTTTCCCCTGAAATTTAAACAGATTCTATCATTCAATCTACCATTTTTTATAATGAAAAAATTCTTATGGATACTATTGGTCGTGATACTAATATTTTTATGACTTATGTTGATCCCATAAGAGATGTTTCCAAGGAAAAGGTCATTTATACTACTGATCTTGTTAGCATAGATAATGTTGTAATGTCTAATCCTATGAAAGAGGTTGTTTATGAAGATGTTATAGTACAGGTTGTAAAAACTTATATTGAAATCACCAATGAAATCTTTAATGAAATCATGGAGATTGTCATGGATTGTAACAACAAAAAAATCACTTGGATCTTGATAAAGATTCTTAATGAACTCATTTATTTTTCCACTTACCTTGTGGATAAAAATGATGTTGAACCAACCATGACTATTGCAGAAGCCTTGTACTAACAATATTCATGGCTATTGAACCTAATTTTTATTCAATAAGGGTCTAGAATGAAGATGAAGAGGTTATTAGTTTTCTCAAAGTGGTCACATTAAGAGATGAAATTGCTAAATGGAAAGCTACAACAAAATGTGTTTAAAAGGGCTTGGTCCCATTAGAAGAATACAGACAAACCATCAGTATTGTGAGAGAACAATGGGTTGATTTGTATGTTGTGGATAGATATAAGTGGGAATTTTGGAGAGACGATAGACAATGACTTCCTAAGTTGGAAGTTGAGATAAGGATGCTAAACAAGGAGAAGAAACAATGGAGCAATTTTACCTAGGTAGTGATTATTTGCAGATGGCCCTCACGAGTGTATGCATTATATCTACAAGATACACATTTGATTTTTCAATTTAGGGCACTAGATGACGGAAAGTTGAGAGACTTTAGTACTATTGAGTCCAATTTAGAATCATTTGTTGCAAGTGGTCAAGATGAAAAAAAAAATAGTGTGTGAATTTTACCAGCATGAAATCTTGTTGTTTCAAAAATGAAAGTGGAATCCTAACCCATTTGTAGGGGATGTTTAATTTATATCATAAGCATATTTTATAAACCATCAACTATAGTGGAATATGTTATATTAGTAAATGAGGAAATATAAATATCATAAGCCAAGCATAGTCACGTAGAATTAAAAGACATAGAGGTTTCATGTGGTTCACCCAAATGTTGGGCTATGTCCACCAAGCAAAGGAATTAGTTGTTGTATTATTCAGATCATGGAGATTACAGTATCTCACTCACACTCTTCTGCCTCTACGAGATTACATGAATTTATATATATGTACACAAGAAAACCGATTATTAAATGCAATCTCATCCATATTCTAACTTGGTCTTATTGGTTATAACCAACGCTGGATTATAGGATCTGAAATCCTAATCCTGGAGGAATTCATTGTCACCAGTTTCCAACAATCTCCACCTTGACAACAATTAACCTGATACCTTTCTCCTTATTTTGTTCATCACCTTTTCTTCAAGCCAATATAATACAAGCACCATCGTAGCTTCTCTAACAATACTGGTTTTGTGAACATGTTTGCGCAGTTCTCTTTTGTATGCACTTTCTCAAGAGAGACTCCATGTTCATCGATGACCTGTCTTACAAAATGGTAATTGATAGGTATATGTTTTGTTTTACTGTGGTAGGTTGTATTCATAGCCATGTAAATAGCACTTTGACTATCACAAAGTAACTTTACTTTGTCCTGCATCCTTGCAAACTTACCAAACAAACCTTTCAAGAAAACTGCCTCTTTGCAAGCATGTGAAGAAACTACGAATTTTTCTTATGTAGTGGATACAGAAACAATGTTATGTATCTTTGAAATCCAACTAATAGCTCCACCTGCAAGAGTAAATACATACCCTGAAGTCGACCTTCTCTTGTCCAAATCACCTGCAAAATCAGAATCAACATATCCACAGACTAACCCATGACCATTGTTATATGTGATATAGTAATCACTTGTGCCTCTCAAATATTGAAGAACCCATTTCACTGTTGCTTGATGCTCTTTACCTGGATTTTCCATATACTTGCTAACAACCCCAACTGCATGTGAAATTTCTGGCCTTGTAGTAACCATCACATACATTAGACTTCCTACTACACTATCATATGGTATTCGAGACATATATTCCTTTTCTTCTTTTGTAATAGGACATAAACTTGAAGAAATCTTAAAATGGGAAGCCAGAGGGAATGAAACTGGTTTCACATCGTTCATACCAAACCTCAAAAGTAACTTCTCAACATATTTCTGTTATGACAACTAAAGTTTACCATTCCTCCTATATTTGAATATTTCCATGCCCAAAATCTTCCTTGCTTCTCCTAGATCTTTCATATCAAACATCCTAGCCATCTGAGCCTTTAACCTATTGATATTAGTTATGATTTTTCTTGCTAAAATCATATCGTGAACATACAATACTAAGATAATGAATATGCCATTATTCAATTTTTTAAAGTAGACACAATGATCATACTCACTCCTTGTATAATTCTCGCTCACCATGAAAGAGTCAAATTTCTTGTACCATTGTCTGGGCGACTGCCTTAGACCATACAATGATTTCTTGAGCCTGCAAACATAATAGTGTCTTCCAGTTTTAAATCTCTACCTATTATGTTTTCCATAAATACAGTGCTTGTAAAAATCTAACTTTAAAGACTTTAGACTAGGAAGTAACTTGCGACTAGTTAATACCTTTAATCCTTGTTTGTTCATATGACCCAACAGTTGATGCCACAGTTGAACAAAATCAATTTATTTCTCAGATATTGTTGTCGCATGATCTGACTCGGTTCTTCCTTCTAACAGAAACAAGTTACCAACCTTCTTCTCTTTCATAACCAGTAGGATTCCTTTGTAGACTTTTATAAATCCACCTTGAACAATACTCTTATATCCTCCAGTGTTTAAGACTCCCAAGAAATTAGGTTCCTCCTAAGCTCAGGTACATGTCTCACATCAATTAGTATTTTAACAGTTCCATCAAACATATTAATTAGAATGCTACCAATTCCCAAAACTTTACACGAGATATCATTTCCCATGTAAACTATTCCATAATCTATAGACTGGTAAGTAACAAACTAGTGTCTATGAAGACACATGTGATTTGAAGCACCAGAATCTAATAACCATTGTTGAACATGACATGAACCAATACTAATTGATAAAACTTCATCAGTCATACCTGAACCTGTTGTTGAACCTGTTTTAGTTGCGTTTGCTTCCTTCATTTCTTTTGGAGGTTCATCTTTGGAGGCTCGTTGTCTCTTCCAACAGTCCTTGTTCAGGTGTCTCAATTTGCCACAAAACCTGCACTTAATATTGTTCTTTTTTCCCTTCGAATTTGACCAAGAGAAATCCCTCTGACCCTGTCCTCTTTCTTTAGGTTTTCCTTTGACCATCATCGCCTCAGATGTAGAGGTTTCTAAATTGGTTTTCTTCCTTGTTTCCTCAGACAGTAGTGATCCAACAATAACATCAAAATCAATACTTTATGTTGTGTTGAAACTAATAGAGGTAACAAAGTGATCGCATGACGTGGGCAAAGAACACAATAATGTAATTTCCTTGTCTTCAGAATCAAATTTTACTCCCATGCTGGTTAACTGAACTAAGAGACTATTAAAAGTATTTAAATGATCATCTATTTTCATACCTTCCTTCATGCGCAAGCTGTACAATTTCCTTTTCAGGAAGATCCTATTCCTCAAGGATTTCATCATGTACAGGCTTTCCAACTTCGTCCATAAATTGACTGTTGTCTTCTCCGCAACAATGTTGAAAAGAAGATCATCGGCCAAACACAGGCATATGGCACTCAGTGCTCTTGCATCAATCTCATCCCAGTCTTAATATGTTATGGTCTCAGGATGCTTTTATTTTCCCAAAAGCACCTTCACTATGCCTTGTTTCACGATCAGATCATGCATCTTAACCTTCCAGGCCTCAAAATTGTTCTTGCCATTGAACTTCTCGATTTTGAATTTAGCACTCTGAGTTTTCGCCATTAGCAGAAAGAAAAATTCCAAAAAATACCATTGCTTATAAAACCAAGACTTTATATGGAGGAATGATCTTACTCAATGTTGAACAATAATTTTAAAAGGTTTAATCCAACAAACCTTTTAATAATATATAAAAGAGGCCACCTCAAATATATTTTATAAAACATCCACCCATGAGATAAAACTATTATTTATAGATATATTTACCTCACCTTCTATTAAAAAAATCCTCCACTCTTATGTGATTCTTTTAAAAATAATATTTCGTGCTTAATTAAAATTCAACTGTCATATAAACCATAACTTCATACCTTGTAATTTTTCAAAAATAAACAACACCATGAAAACATTTTAGGGAGTCGTCGCACCTCTCAATAAAACTGGAGTGCGGCGATATGAAAGGGTCGTCACACTATACCACATATCTTCACAACGACGATTTGAGTATTTTATAGTGGGGTAAGTGTGGCTAATAAGACGTCACACCCTTCGAGAGGAGGGACCTGCAATGATGTGGAAATCGACACGCCTCACACAGATGGGACTATTGTTGTTTCTCCTCCAAAATTTGACACCCTCGACACCCTCTCCTCCAACCTTCTCTGATACCAATTTTTATATTCGTAAATGTAGAAACACAAATATCATAAGCCAAGCATAGTCACACAGAATTGAAAGACACAGAGGTTTCACGTGGTTCACCCAAATGTTGGGCTACGTCCAACAAGCGAAGGCATCAGTTGTATTAGTATTCATATCATGGAGATTACAATAGCTCACTCACACTCTTCTACCTCTACGGGCTTACATAAATTTATATACATTTACATAGGAAAATTGATTATTAAATGCAATCTCATCCATATTCTAACTTGGTCTTGTTAGTTACAACCAACGTTGGATTATAGGATCTGAAATCCTAATCCTGGAGGAATTCATTGTCACCAATTTCCAACAGAATATTTCACAACAATGTATTGAACATAATAAGAAAAATTATGCTTTATAGGTGAGGGGAGAAAATCAAAATACACAAATATTGTTGGGAACGCACTACTGATTGTTGAATGTACAAAAATGGGTACCCTTCACCAATGAGACCTAGTAGGATAATATATAGTATTGTGGGAAAAAGATAAAAAAAAATGAGGTTAGAATAATTTTTGGCATCTATTCATAGATGGGACTATTTGATAGAAGAGTTGAGACAGATAGAGCCATTTCATTATCCAAATCTAGTGAAATGTTAAACGGGGTGGAAAGATACATAACATATTTAAAACGATATGGTACCACCTATATTGGATTGAATTTTGTAACAACCCCAATCATTACGACTACAAGCAAAGCTAAACGCACAATTTATTTTTAAAAATAGGACGACAACAACGATTACAGCTAAACAACTCATATGATGGCGAGAACCATGCCCGTAGAACAGGTGATAGAGAATTGTGACTCCACGCACTGGCACATGAGCAACTGGGCGAAATGTACGTAAAACAACATGGAGAACGACTACCCACATGGAAAAAACATGACCATGCCTACAAGCTAAGGGACAACATCCCCATCCCGACACAACAGCCTCGACGGCTAGACAACTAGAACCTCTAAGGCACGCAACCCAACACATGAAGTCGTTCATCCCATGCACCAATAACAACTTACAACGATTAAAAACACTCACACGGAAGGCACAGACTCCGACCAAGTTATCGTTCACCTCTATCCAATAGGGCGCACCATGATCCCCTAGGTGATAGGTGCGGAGATAACCCTAGCGCTACCTAACCTATCTGGACCAAGGACTCCAAAATAATCCAACTCGCTAGGAGCCGAGTTACTAACAAGAGGACTACACCCACACCCCAAGCAACAGATCGAGAAGACGCAAGATGATAATACTCAAATTAAATTGCATGGAAGACTGGAGGATTCTTGTTTCCTACAAGGCAACCTCTAAGGTGAAACTACGATGACCGACCACCCCTTTCCTGCTTGACATAAGGTTCAAGGTGCAGGATCCTCAATAATTATTAAACTATCAATCGTTTCAGCTAAAACTATAAGACTTTCAACCATTAAACTGATGCAATCTATTAACTAAAATGCCAAAAACCCTTAACTTCTAAGTTAGAGACTCAAATCAAACACATCTAAATACCAATGAATCCTTAACATAAGAATCATTGTCATAATTACTAATTATTAGGTCTTTCATAACTTTCATAAAATCAAACATATAGCCCTTCAAGATGCACTACGTGCTCCAAGGGTGCCACTCGCCTCTTGAATGACTTGGTAGACATTAAAAACCCCTAGATTCAATACTCTACCAAGTGATCTTGTGCCATCTTGTGTCAATGCGTGGAGTCAAATTTGTTTGTCGCCTGTTCTGCGGGTGTGGTGCTCATCGTCAGATGGGTTGTTTAGCTGTAATCGATGTTGTCGTCCTGTTTTTTTTTTAAATTGTGCATTTAGCTTCTCTTGTAGTCGTAATGATTGGGGTCGTTACAAAGTTTCATTGTCCTTTGATATGGTGCCTTGCACCACAATACTAACAATTGTATAAGTTGAGATTACATGAATAAAACAAGTGCTATCAAATAATGGAGTAATAGATGTTACTACCTAGGCTATGAGGATGGTCATCCTTCCTACAATATAAGTAACCTTCGTCAAATTCATGCACATATTGAGTCTGATTCAAAATGACAATTGAGGTTGCATGAGGACAAGTAATATCCTAAGTAAGGGGGAGATGATAATACCCTATTTTTGACATTATTTTTTCCTTTTTCTCTACATCCTTTTTGGCATAATTGTTGATATTTTCTTGACCAATGTTGCTACATTTTCCTAAAAGTACTCTTTCATTCATATTTTGTTGTTTCATTGAATATTATCAATGTATTAGGAATATTTTGTATCCTTTGCATCTAAGTTGTAGCATTAATAAATATTACGGATCATGCTACAGATGTTAGAGATCTAAGTTCCAACCTATTGGTTTCCATTTCTACAAAACCACAATTATAAATCCATAAGTTCTAGCTACTTTATTACGAGATTCCATTGTTTTGGAACCACTTCTATGGATCTGTGAGTTACAACCCTTATATTCCTTGCTACCACATGCTCAATTTCTATGGATTAATTTATGTAGAACCATGACCCCATCTTATTGTTGTGGAACCTACAAATGCTACACTGGAATTTTTTTGGCTACAGTAGAAGTTTTTGAGTGCATGATCCCATAATATCATCTCATTATTAAATCAGCGATTATAGATGTTTCCTACTTTGTAGTGTAGATGCTAGGAATTTAATGTTGTAAATATTCTATCACTCGGTTTCATGAGTGGATTAATAATATCCTATTCTCAAGCATGCTATAATAGCATTAATAAATTGTTACATGAGATTCTTATAAAAGAAACATCGACCCTTGTGTAATCATAAATTATGAAACATACATAGCTAAGTAATGTAAATGTGATCATGAACATACATAGAAAAGAGGTGCATTCACTAGTAGACCCTTCAAGTGGGCCCTTACTCAAAGAGGATTGATGAACCCATATAAAAATACTTAACTCAACTATGCAATAACAATTATGATTTCATTAAAAAAATTATTCTAAATATTACAACACTAGTATGAAACTTGCATATCTTAACTTAGCTAAGCATAATATAGCTAAAATCAAGATGTAGATAGGTTCATATATACTTGAAAGTTTTTTAAACCCTCAAAATACATGCTAAGGAATTCCAAGAATCCTTCCAACTAATATTTTCCCAAGAATCACCAACTTATTTGTGGTAGTTAGCTATCATACTCATGGGTTGTATAAGAAACTACTTATTAGGTAATTACCCTTCTTGGTCTACTAAATTGGTGCACTACTCCAGAGGAAAATTAATATTCTAATGTTTCTTCTTGATTGGGATAAGGGAATTATATTATTGAATTCCACCAAATAGACTGTGAGTTTTAATAAGTTACATGAGCTTGCAACAAGTTATGGAATAAAGAATACTATGCAGACTACTTATCATTAAGTGTATAAAGTAATAATTCTCATGGATGTTATTTCTTTGTTTATTCATGAATGAAATAAGGATTAGATAACATGTATAAAATCCAAAGAGAAAGAAAAAGATAACATCAATATTTTATCAACAAACCTACTACTAACACATTTTCATTAAACATATATGCAACTTATGTATTTCATCACAAAATTTCATAAAACATTTCCAAACTAACCAATTACCAAAAATTCACTAATAAACTATAGTTGAATACAAAATCTCATAAAACATTTTCAAACTAACCACTAACCAATTGCAAGAAATTCACTAATAAACTATAATTGGATACAAAATTGGACAATTCTATGGATATTATGCTCAAGGGTGGAAAGTATTAATGTTTTAAAAGATAAATTACCATCGAAAGATGAGGAATATAGGTGAATTATGGGGCTCAACAATCAACATTCCTTTGAGAATTAATTTGAATTTTAAAGAAGGGGATCATGTGCTTTTTCATTTCATTTGCTTCTTCATCTCCAACCCTATAAGTACACATGTCTCAATGATAAGGACCATTAGTCTCTAGCACCAAATTTATATGGAACATATAAAATCCTCCCCACTAAAAGATCCACCCATTCGTTCATGTGTCTTGTTTGAAAAAGGTTGTGTATTTTTTTTTTGAGTTCAAACAATCCTTCCCAAACCTGATGAAGAAGGTTCCATTTGGTTATAGTTAGAAGTAGTATTAGCCACAAGATAGCATTACCTATTCTGATGCACTATTTGAGAAGTCTCAATATAGTGGAAGGATACATAGCATGAACATGCCATCCATAAACCAACAATGATTTTACAATATTTTTTCCATCTCCAGCCTTGAGGATGGAATTTCTATTGAAGGGAAGGGAGCAGGATGTTAGGGCCCTACCCTAACCTCCCTACTTTGAGGTACTTAAAAGATCTAGTTAATTGATGTATGAGGTCATATTCTTTCAGTAAGGGCCATTAGGTAGTTAATAGGTGGTTACTCAATGTAAAAGGGTCATCTTTACTAAATAAAAATCACTAGGTGGTTGGTAGTCATTAATGATGGGACCACAACTAGTTAAGGTTTTGTAGTGAGAAACTATTTATAAAGGTAGAAAGCTATGAAATTGTTTTCCTATTATTGTTATGTTATTGGAGCTATGCTCAATTAGAGTTTTCCCCTTTGAAGAAGTCTGTGAACATTGCTCTCTTTCTTGAATTATCAATACAAGTCTTTATATGTTGCAAGTTCAATGTCATTGTCTCTGTTACTTTAATTTCTATTAATATATGAACGAGGGACATATAGCCCACTCACTTCACCAACATGGATCCTCTATGGAATTTAATTTTGAACTCTATTTCTCTTCCCTATACAAATACCAACAATCTTATCATGAATGCAAGGCATGTAATATGTCAACCAATGAACCAATGTTGTTTAGTGAAACCTGCACACAACAACTAGCTAACAATGTAATGATAATCAGGTCTCTAAACTTAAGAACCTATATTGTTAGTCATATTATGGGTGGCTTTACCTCCATCCATCAATAGGAAAAAAATAGAGGTTAAGTTTGAGATTGGTTCACTGGTCTCTCACTTTGAAACTATGGTAGTTGAATATCATGGCTCCCTCTAATCAATGCAATACAATCATTTTTATATAATCAATCCCTATGGAACAATGCATCTAACGATGGAAATAAATGTCAATATCATGAGTTGATTTCTATATTGTCTATTTCCAAGTGGGAACACAAAATTTGGCTATTTCTCCACTTCAAGCTTTCTCCTACTCTTTGATGGAAAATTGGTTGTCAATGATGTCAACTTTAGAAGAATTCTAGAAGCTTCTAGGAGTAATGGGTATAATTGAAGAAGTCTCAAAAGTGGTCCCCTTATGGTGTATCTTTGAGCATGGCCCTCACAGGAAGATGATTTGAAGAATCTACAAAAAGCCGAGAGGTGTGGTCATGAAGCTTGAAGTTGACTGAGGAAAAAGAGGTTGAAGAACATTACAATTACATGAAAAACCCTCATATAAGGATTTTCCTCATCATGCCATTTATAATGATAGGTGGAATGCCATGTGGTTCCTCATAGTTGAGAATTTATGCTCTCTTAAAGTTGAAGCCTCAAATTAATGGTTAAGAAACCCCCAACCAGTTGCAAAAACAAGTTACAAGTCGACCCAAAATTAATTAAAGGAGAAAATTTGTTGCAACTATAATTTATAGGTCAGACCTAAAGACAAGTAAAGGATTTGGTTTGAAAATTACACCTCAATAAGCCTCTATTTATACACACACACGTTCATTGAATATCTATCTCTCAAGTGATCTATTAGCAAATATGAGGAAGTGAAGGAGTGTGAAAGTCTCAGAGGTGTAGGTGGAGAAGGGTTTATGAAAACCCTATTTGATAGGTCTTTGTGATTCATACATAGGGTGTCTAGTGAGGACCCCCCCCCCGTGGGTTGCATAGTTGTTGTCACGTGAAGCCCCTTGAGATGACTGGCCTTTTTCTAGTGAAGATGAAGGGAAATTGAAGAAATATGCCATATTGAGGTTGTTGAAAGTGATATGCACTAGGTTGGTCAGTTGATCTGTCATGATATGCACCAAGTTTTCTTCATGATTAAATGTATGTTTTTATGTGTTTTTGAGGCTTGTATCATGGATGGTTTAGCACATTCTTAGGGCATGTCTTGGAGGCCTTTTACATGGATGCATATATTTGAGGTACATGTATTTATGAAGTTGTTACATGCTTGAGATATATCATTACTACATGGTTTATGGATGTTATGGCTCATTGTTAGAGGCACATCTTTGTGATGTTGGAACATGTTTGAGGTATATACTTTGTATATGATTTTGGATGTTATGGCATATGTTTGAGGCACATATTTTGGTACATGTTTTGTTAAGGAAATTGAACATGCTTTGGATACTTGATATTGGGAATATGGTTTGATGTTGGTATATGATCTATGCTAGTGGATCTAATTGATGATGATGGTGACAGATTGATTATCATGGACACTGATAGTGACAGTGACAATGATAGTTGTAACATCTCGCTCTTGTGTGCACTAAGCGAACTTATTCTTTGAGGACACTTTCTTGCAAGTGATATGGATTATTATACTATTAGGCATTTGATTATGATTATGAGGCTTTATGGATTGATGACATGCTATTTTTATATTTTGACATAGACAGGTGCTATTGACTCGGTTTTCCTGAGTGCGTAGGATTTTGGACCTCGATGATGCAGAGGCATCGATGAAACCCTGGCCTTCGGATCAAGTCAAGGAGTGGACTATTGGGGTTTGATTGTTGTATATATGACATTTGGGCATCGGATTTGATGATATGATTATGGATATTATTTATGGCATGATTCATTGATGATGCAGGCTGACGATAGCTTGCCGACCAGACTCACATGTGGAGTAGAGGGGTCACGCATGACTACCAAAGACGTTGAGGGAGAGGTGTGGACAACAACCCTTCCACGACCTACTAGCACTCCCGCCATGGAACGAACTGTAGGTTAACGACTACCTAATTCAAGAAGACCCACGATGTCGTCAAGGCAGACTGCAATAGTCGCTCATGATGATTCTAAGGGGTGCGCAATAAGGCAGGGTCCTTATTCCTTAGAGGCCCTAAGTCTCCCACAACATCACCTAACAGAGTATTGACTACAGGGGTTTTTTATTTCTACCAAGTTATTCAAGAGGCAAGTGGAACCCTTGGAGCACGTAGTGCGTCCTGAAGGAAACGTCACACAAGGGAAACAGAATGAGGCAAGTGGCACCCTTGGAGCTCGTAGTACGTCCTGAAGGGCATGTCGCGCAAGGGAAACATAACGAGGCAAGTGGAACCCTTGGAGCACCTAGTGCATCATGAAGGGCATGTCATGTTTTTAACTAATAAGAGAATAAACCTAGATGTCCTTCGAATGAATAACGTGATAAGAAGGATTTAAAAACAATTTCCGTAATAAAAAGTCGGCCAGCCTCTAAAATTAAAATTTAGGTCTAAAGTAATACTTGTGGTAAAAATAAATAAAAATAATAATAATAATCATTAAACATGTGATGAAAAGGGGGTAATAAACTCGATTAAATTATTAAAATCAAATTATTGAGGGATTTAAAATTTTAAAAGGGAAATGGGTTCGCCATACGGATCTTTCTGTCGAACTAGGGTTTCACAATTCTCTCGCGGTGCAGGAGTCCAGCAATGGCCCCTTTGGGGCATCCGCCTCCCAGCGGAGGAGGGACGACGAGCGGCTCTTACAGTCAAGCTGCAGCCGGCGGCAAAGATATGGAACGGGCCAAGAGGCCGGCCTTTGAGCCGCCGCCAGAAATATACTCAACCTTATGGGAAGAAGGCGCCTCCAAGGACCGTGAAATGGAGATCGACCATGAGAAAGCAGCCTCCACCTCCACAGCGGCCGCTCCATGGCAACCTGGTAAGTGCATCCCACAAGCTCCACAAGCCCCCAAATATATGATTACTTCACCACGCATTGAAGAGCAAAAACAATTCATGAGAGACTATGCCCTTGTGGGTAAGTTTTTAGGGCTCTGGCCCTCAGAACGAGATCTGATCCGTTGGATCCAATACTGGTGGAAACCAAAGGGTCACTATGATCTGCAAC
>ML785116.1:2501984-2543609 GCA_009831015.1 Picea engelmannii | reverse complement strand
TTAGGAATCTAGCTTTTCTACAGCATTATCAAACCTTTTCTTTTTTGCGACTTGTTATATATGGTTGGCTGAACTGGTTTCTCCTCACGGAGAAGTTCAGTAATTACAACCAAATAATTCTGGTTATGTACTCTGGACACTGGTTCTGAGAAGGACTCTTATATTTAATACAAACTCTTACTTATAAAAAAAAAAAAAAATTTAAAAGGGAAATGATTGTTTTGTTACACATGCTAATTAAATTTTATTAATTAAAAATAAAAGGGGAAAAAGATAATTTCTACACTTACTAATTAGAGTTTAGATAAGAAGGGAAAGAGAGAAATTTAAAAGAATCAGGAAACTAAGGGAAGAGGGGGAAACATAAAGAAAAAGAGAAATATAAGGAAAAAAAATCAAAATGACCAACTTAGCAAGGAATCTTGCCTTTAAGAAGTTTCTAAATTGAACTCAACTAGTAAATTAGTAAGGGGGTAAGTCATTAAATTGTGTAAGGGAATATGAGGACACCTAGGAGCAATTCTAGGAATGCTTTTAGGTGGGTGAGGGAAATAGGAGTAATTAAAAAATTAATTAAATTAATTTCTAGTGCAACGAAGGGGATGGGTGACACATGTACAGGGAGGATTTTTCTGAATTAAATTTTTGAACAATAAATTAAATGGGAAATTGGGAAATAAAATGACTTAGAAACTCTATATAAAGGAGGGAGGAGGAGGAGGATGGATCTCTTCTTCATGCGTAACATTACACTGCAAAATTTTAGACTTGATTGACTTAGCTTGTGGGAGTTGGGATACCCAACTCAGTGATGAGTGGTAGATCAGCCTTGCGAGGCGAGTTTGGAGCTAGTTGTTCTCTGGTTTAGTGTGTGTGGCCCCTTTGTGGCTCGGGGGGCTAACAGGGAAGAAGAGTACCCCTAGAGTTGGCTAGGAGGTACTGGTGAATTCTTAGCAGTCGACAAGAGGGAGCGGCACGGAGCGCTCAGGACATCGACTCGGAGTGGTCACCTTGGGCTATGATACATAAGCTTTGGTTTTGCATAGTAGATTACCATTGATTTGGAGCTTTAATTTCTATACATTTAATTGTGTAAGAAAGTGTTGACTTAGCAATGTAATCGATAACTTAATTTCCCTTATCCTTAAGCTCGTTGCTTGACTTGATTCCTTGGATTTCGATCCCTAAATGAAGTGACTGTCCTATTGGTTTTATTGATTTATTGTGAAGAGTTAGTGCCTTATACTTCGTCATGATCCCTATTTCATCAGTCCATGCCTGAGAAGTTGGCGAGGAGCAGGATCGACGATCGTCACTTCAGTGTTAATAGACCTATAAATCCTAATGCCCTGTGTTTTTGTGCATGGATTATGAGGGAAGGATGCGCTGCCTAGTCGTCTACCCCTATTGATTTTTCTTGGCGGATTGATGGTCATTGCACCTTCTTGTGTTGAGTAATTCTGTCATTGTTATCATTCCTATCCCCTAAATTTTTGACTATGCATTTTAATGTATTCTTGGATAGTTTAGCTTTGCGTTTAATGCACTCTGTGGTGGTTATACTTTGTGTTTTTCTCACCTCACAATGTTAGATTTACCCTGCAAATTTAGTAGGCATTTTCACTATACATGGTAGTGTGTTTCTATCCTATGTAATGGTTGAGGTTTATATAACTGACTAGGAATTACTTTGAAGGACAACAAGCTACTCATTGTTGATAAATATATAAAATGTATGTCTACGCTTTTCATTTTTTTTTTGTTCTGCATCTCCAACGTTCGGTTAAGCCACGAGTAATTCCTCTTATTAGCTGTGTTTTCTTTTTCTTTTTCTGAACCCCGATTTCCAATGGATCTTTTATTGTTCACCTGCGTTTTAACATTCCTATAACAGTGGATTCTTACCTTATATGATGACCAATATCTGACTGCGTCTTATTCTGTTATTACTCTGTGTTCAATCATTTTATTTACTTGACTGTGTTTCAATTCCTTTATTTACTTGACTGTGTTTTAATTCTTGTTCGTTGCATTCTGAATGGTATTTCATACTTGCATTTTCATTTAACCACGATTTACCCAGTATCCCATTAAATTAATGTGTACAGAGTGTGACTGCATTTTGAATTGATGCTTGGTAGCGATCTTGTATATGCCTTGGAATTTATCATGTGAATAATTATTTCACACAGTGATTCCCTCCTATGTATTCTATTTCAGTTTATCTCTTTTGAAAAACACAAATTTATGTATTAACCCCACGAATTTATGTATTAACACCACGAATTTATCATGTGTAACTCAGCGCTAACTCAGCATACCTGACCCTTTCAACTCTGCGATTTTTTTATGTTTAGACAATTTAATTCACAACTTTAATTCTCACTCTAGATAGTTCAATCGAATTTTTTCTCAAGGGATTCATTTCTCTTTTTCTCACGTCCACAGCACAAATTTATTATAGTTTTTATTCAACAGCAATCATGCCAAAATTTTTGGAAGCACAGTGGTTTGATTGTTGTGTGGACTGTGTAAATGGTTGGTGAAATTATTTCTTGTGTGTCGGCAATGGTGGGTGTAATTATGTGTGTTGGAGTGTGTAATCGGTAGCATAGTTACGGTTTAGTGGATAGAAATTTCTTTTGATCAATAGACAACTTACCATCTGTTCCATAGAGTTCAGTCTTATATTTATTAAATTGACAGCCACTGTGTAATTTGCACAGTAGTTTTTACCGCAGTGGTAAATTTATATTCGTTTACACAACCACTTCTTACCTTTTTAGACAGCATGGGGTGGTTGACCGCCTTCTTCTATATATAGATACAGTAACATTAACTACTAGCCCAGACGAATATTAAATTAGTAACTATCTTGTTTAATAGACAACATGATATGTCCGCGATTTGATAGGTAATAATGGATAGACCGCAAAATAGTTTGTTTATCATTGAAATGACAATTATGCATAAACCGCTAAATAGCATCAAAACTGCATTGAAAGGGATCTGAAATGACATTTAATTATGAGCCAAAAGATAGCATTAAATCTCATTAAATAGCATCGATGTGGCAATTATTTATAAGCAGCATAATAGCATCAAATTTGCATTTAATAGCTGGACCTGACATTTAATTATAAACAACAAGATAGCATTAAGATTTCATTGAATAACGTACAAATGGATTTTATTTATAACCACATAACAACATTAAAATGGCATTGAAATGGCACTCATTATTGACAACTGGCACTTATATAATTTATACAACAATTGTCATTTAATCGCTAATAGATTTTATATATGATGGAAAACATGTTGTAATTAATATTGCTGACAATGTTATAACCTATGATTAATAGTGTTACATTAATAACGATATACATTGATATAGTTAATATCATTATTTATTGTTAAATTGTTAAATTAGATTTGTGTTTATTGATTAATTAGGACTTGTCAATTAGATAATGAAGCAGCGTAAGATCACTTTTAAATGATGAGTAGAGAACTTACTTTAATAGACATGTACCTTGCTGACAAGCGAGTTGATTTTGTTGAGTTCTGTCTAGTTCACACTTGATAATGTTTATGTCATTAGTAACATTACAATAGTTTACCCTTCACGCCTAGACTTCTTGCTTAACTTTTAGGGCTTCTTGGTTGTCATCAAGTCATTTAATGGATTGCGCATTTGTTGAGCGATATCTTCAGACATCTTGTCGACCCGTTGCTTGGGGGCGTAGGCATAATATTCTTGTCATTTGTTAGGCTCCTAGTGTGTGGATTGTCTTGAGTCCTTGGTCTAGATACTTTATGTTGAGCTAGGGTTCTCGCCGCACCTATCACCTGGGACAGCATGAGTCCTAAAGAGGGTATCATGGTGTGCCCTATCGGATAGAGACGAATGATAACATAGCTGGGGTCTGTGCCTTCCATGTGAGTGTTGATGATCATTGTAAGTTTTCTATTGGCGCATGGGTTGAATGCCTTCATGCATTGGGTCTATGCGCCATAGTGGTTCTAGTCACTGTCTTTCAAATCCGTTGTGTTGGGATGGCGGATGTTGTCCCTTACCTTGTAGGCGTTGTCATGATTGTGTCGAGAAGGTAGTAGTTTCTCTTTGTTGTTTTACGCATGTTTCCACCAGTTTCTCTTGTGCCAGTGCATGGAGTCATAGTTTTTTGTTGTCTTTTCTGCGGGCGTGCTACTCATTGCTAGGATGTGGTTGACTGTGTCATCGTCTCCTTCCTTCTTACCTAAAGAAAAAAAAAATTGCACCCTTTGTTTTGCTTGTAGTCATAACAAAGGGGTTGTTACAATAGTTACAGTGACAGAGACAGTGAAACTGATAGTGACAGTGACAATGAAAATGACAATGGAAGTGGAAGTGATAGGTTGATTCTGCATTTTTATTTCAGGGAGAAAGGAATGGGAAATGAAAGGCGGTCATAGCCTCCTTCCGGTTGGAACCAGAGAATGCAGGGACTTGGAGCTTCCTTCAGGTTGGAGCCTCCTTCTAGTTAGAGGTGGAGAATTCAGGGAGTTGTATCTTCCTTCATGTTGGAGCCTCTATCGAGTTGGTGCTAGACAATTTCGACGTTGTTGCTTCCTATAAATGTAATCTTTGATATATAATAAAGCATTATGTGGTTTTCTCCCATTTGGGTTTCCATGTAAAATTCTTGTGTCATGTGCATCTATGGTTATGTTTTGTTGAATGGTATTGCTCATAATATCTTGAGTGAAATCATAAGTGATAAATTGTTCATGAATTGATGCTTACATATTGTGGTTAAAAGTGGTAAAAATTGCATAATATTGATTCACCCCTCCTCTCGGTATTCCAACACTCTTAAGGTATGAGAAGGTGGTTTGGTTTGCAATGCTCTATTTTTTAGCCAAATATCTTCACCTAGACAACATATTGTGAGGTACAATCATAGTAGGTCTTATTAAAATAAATTCAAACTAGCCTCCTCATTAACTAATTACCCATTACTTTGTTTGAATAAGTGAATAAATATATTTATCGTGTGACAATGATTAGGATTGAGGTAGAAATTGAAAATGTGGTTCAATTGCCATTGATTTAGTTGGTGAAGTAGTCATTTCTAGGTTCCTTGTGCATATAATCACGCTCCAATTCCAACTTGGAAACCACTCATTAAAACTTAATTATATGGCACTATCTTAGACTAAAACACTAATCCAAAAAAAACACCATGACATGACCACTCTCATCAAATTTTGTATAATATGAAAATTAATTAATTACATGAGAATTGGCTTTATTAAAAGGTGGTGAATGGGTAATTTACACTCCTTACCAGAAACACTTAACATGGATATGTCCAAACCAAGGCGATTCACTAATCCAAAATGTCAAGAAACCAATTAATATTTTTGGTTATGATTGAGTGGAAGAATTTACCAGTCATGTCTCTCCCCAAAAAGATAAGAAACAATCCAAGTATACTCACATACTCAAGAAACTAGTCATGTGACCCTAGGGAGAAAGAGGCAGCCTAAACAAGGCATGTACAACCTACACAGTTTGTACCATATCTCTAGTAGATGCATACAAACTTGGAGAGGATGTAGGTACTATAAATGGCTCTGAAGCAGGGCTACACATAGCATACAATCTTTAGGGAAATAATAAAATTACCTCTGGCATCCATGGGAAATAAAGGAAAATGTTGTGTCTTCTCCAACATCCAATAAATTTGAAATTGAAAAAATAAAATTAGAAACCATATACAATAGTGGAACAATTTTGTAATATGAACCATATATATTATTTTTAACTTGGAAACACATGAACCAAGGAGAATATAATGTTGTTGGGATAGTTCTCTTTCTCATAGAAACTATAATTTTTGTTGGAAATCATTCAATCTAAATCTAGTGAATAATCCCCAATGATTAAGAAACACAAGCATCTATTAAAATACACAACAATTCCATTAAAAACTCATAGACATAAAAATAGCATAGCATTTAACAAAACACAAAGAATCCATACACAAAAACACAATGTTTATCTTCAAAAACTAACTTCAAACAGATGCTAAATCTATTTCAAAAATATCCAAGTATAATTCTATTCATGGTTCTCTATGCATCGTTCTCTCCTTGAAAAAAAAGACCCTTTGGGAGTGAAAAACACAAAAATAAATAGAGAGAGTAGGGGTAATGGGAAGGATAATATGTATGACCTTTCATATCCCATTCCTCACTCTTTTCTCTCCTATTTGAATTTTTTCATTCAATTCTCTCTTCCTTTCTCTTTTGTCTAATTCACTTTTAGAATACAATTGTCTTTCCTAGTTTATCTAACCTTCTTGAATTTCCAAATTAACTTATAGGTACCAATTCTTACAATTATTCTCTTTTTCGGATCCATTCATATCACACTACCCCATTGAGAGGATTTGTGGTCTCCAAAATATTGAAGGAAACCAATATAGATCAATGTGCCTTATATCTACTTCTCTTGAACATGTCCCTAACTCTATCTCCTAGATACAACTCTGACTCTAAATCTGGATTTGGCTCATGTATCTGGATACGAGCTCTCACTCTAGCTATGGTTCCATCTCTAATTGTTAGCTGGCTTGTACCCACAATGAAGAATTCTACTCACTAACCCTAATCTCTTATCAATCTCTAGATGTGAACTCTACAATTAGAATTCATTCCTACCTCTCTCATACTTGGAGACAAATCATATTGGCACTCAATGAAGCCAATTCAAATGTTGTTCTATGTTCAACATGACCCCAACATGTTATGCCATCACATAAAATATCACAAGAGAAGTGTGGTATATGTTCTTCTACTAGGATCAATTTCTTCCTAGTATGGAAACAACCCTCTAGTGCCTACACATGCTTACACGAATTTTATCTCTACAACAATGTCATTTGAATGAAAATTTTTCTGTACGATCACAATTCATCATCCAACATTCTATTTTCTTTCACAGTTGTTATGAAGTTATTAAGGACCCCCCTTCAAGGTCATTTTCCTCTATGCATTAGTCTCCAACACATCTCTGAGAAGGGGTTCTTATAATGCAATATCAAAAATAAAAAAAATCATTTTCAATGCCCTTGGCATCAACTTGGTAACCATCTTGTTGATTTCAGTGACCTCCTGTGCAGTTATAGCTCTCTGGGTAACTTTTTATCTTTGGACTAGAGATGTAGGTAGTGCTTCATAGGCTTAAATATTCACTCTCTACAATCTTCTCTTGGCTATGTGGTTTCTAGGTTGAATCTACAGATGAAGTCACCAACACTTTACTTCTTGATAGCCACTCAACCTACAATGGTGGAAAAATTTCTTGGCACTATTGTATGGATTGCTAAACATGCTCATTTTCTCCCCACACCTCTATATTTTCCATTTTATTGGAGAAATATTTTTCCCATTCTTCCTCCAAAATCAATCTAGCTTGTGGCATGTTGCTTTCTTCTCCCAAGAAGATGCTAAATGATTTCCTTTATTTCCATAGAATGAGCATGCAATTGAGTACTAATAGTTGGAAGAATTATGACCTTTCTTCCTAGAGAAAAGATAAACAAGGGATGTGTTAATAATGCATACCCATGATTCTTCTCCTTATTTTGGTTGATCTTCTTGTTGCTTATTTTGAGTGATGGTGTAGGATAAATATTCAATCTCTTCTCATGTACTACTTCTCTTTCTTGTAGTGAACAAACCAACTCTATCATGTCTTTTTCCTTCACAAAAGTGTTATTCATGGCCATGGGATTTCCCAATCTTACATCAAAACCTAGGCCTTCATGCTTGACCCTCAATGCAACTACAATGGGGCTTAGGATTCCTTTTCTTCTCTTTCCTATCCCTTTCTCATCATTCCCCATCTACCTTAATAGTTTCAAACCAATGCCCCTGGTATGCTTTCCAAATTCACCAAAATGTTATTGAGAAATATAGGAAGGTGATCTCACTAGAGTTGTCTTGGTCATGGTGCTAGCCTTACTAGTGGAAATGGAATATGGATTTGCTTCCTTGGCCTCTTGGATAGTTAGTCATACATTTTCCAATTCATCACATACCTCATATACTCACATGCCCAAGAGGTCAGTCGTGCGACCCTATGGATCAAGAGGCATCCCATAGAAGGCATGTATATCCTATACAACCAATGTATGAGCTTTAACTTAGCTCAAATATATGTGTATGGCCTCACATAGAATGTAGGTACTATGTATGGCTATAAAGGTGGTTATAGGTAGTGTACAATATTCAAGGAAACTGATAAAACTATCCACGCTCTGGTGCAACATCGATGATCTGACTAGGGTTCACCCCAGATGCCGCCATGGAAGCTCAGGGCGAAGGGGAGCCACCGCCCCCTCCTTCTCCGTCCTCCTCCTTTCGAAAGCTAGTCGCAGCATGCAGTAAGAAACTTCCTCCTTCAGTTCCCCCAAGTTTCATTAAGAAACTAGACGTTGTCCCCGAGATTGACCTGCCCCCCGAACATCCTATGAAGGTCGCTCTTTCCCTCTCAGAACGAGAACTTGTAGGTCAATTCATGGGGATCTGGCTCTCAACCAGATCCACAGACAGTTGGATTCAAAGGAACTGGAGACCACTGATCACAAACAGTGTAATGTGCTATGCAGTCGGGAGAGGGTATTTTATTTTTGAATTCATCTCCCAGGAGGACAGAGATTTGATATTCAGAAATGGACCATATTTCATGGGCACCCAAGGGATCTATTTGAATCGATGGACCCTAAGCTTTGATCCCGCCTCAGAAGTGCCTAAAGACATCCTCGTTTGGTCAGACTCCTGAATCTGCCAATACACTGCTGGAACCCCTCCTCGCTTCAAGAAATCGGAAATGGACTGGGGCGTTACATTGATCGAGAAAACCCAAGAGACCAGTACTCCTACGCATGGATTTGTGTGGAAGTTGGCCTAGAGATAGGTCTACCAGAAGCAATAAAATTAAAAGTTGGGGATTGGCACCACTTCCAAAAGCTTGATTACGAACAACTCATGTTCAAGTGTAGAGGTTGTCATGAATATGGCCACTTCCAAAGGAACTACCCAAAGAACCCTATTACAGAGAAAGAAGGGGATGAAGGATGGCAATAGGCTAGGAAGGGGAAATCCAAAATGAAAGGACCAAGAAATGAAAAGATAGTCCCAACGCAAGCTAAAAACTCAGGAACTAAGGAGATTGAGAATAGCTTCAGTATATTGGCTAAGGAAAGGGGCGAAGAGGAAGCAGATCCAAGTAAAGATGCCTAAGAGGAAGAAGCAAGAGGAAACCAGACCCCTGAGGACAAAGGAAACCAAACAGCAGAAGAATAAGGGGAGCAAAACAAATCCCCCCAAAGGATGGAAGGAAGTTAAGACATAGAGGAAGGGGAGATCTCAACAGGAAGCGACTCAGAAGGCACAAGCGAAGCTTGGGCCACCCCAAATAAAATGGGAAGAGGCAAGAAAACCAAAAAAGCAGAAAGAGACCAGGAAACATACAAAGATGTCCTAAAGGGTTCACAACCAACCATCAAACAACTGATCAATGTTCGACATACTAGAAAGCAAGCCAAAGCCTTCCAAGGAGGCCGCTCCTCCCCCCAAGGTATTTAATGATTCTAACCTCCTGGAATTGTAGGGAATTTGGTAGAAAAAGGAAAGAGGAAGCACTCAAGCATATAATCAAATCTTCGAAAGAAAACATCCTACTCCTCCAGGAAACCAAGATGAGTCAGCAAGACTCACTCAAAACTTCGCTGAACGTTTGGAGAGGCAGGCAAGGAATAGCCGAAAACGCCAGAGGTGCCTCAAGAGGGCTTTTCACTCTATGGAACACCTCCAAAATAGATCTAATCATCTCTGACACATGCATGCACTGGATTCACACCAAACTCCTCCAAAAAGATTCGGGTTAGCAGGTAAGCATCTTCAATATCTATGTGTCGCAACATATAGAGGAAAAAAAACACTATTGGGAATCCCTAATAAACTTCTTGCAACAAAATTAACTTGAAAATATCATTCTCGGTGGGGATCTAAATGTAACCCTGGCTCAAGAGGAAAAAAGAGGAGGATCCATGGTGAGAGACCCGACTAGAGAATGGGTGGAAGATCTAGTCTCATCCTGGGACCTTATAGATATCAAGCTTGCCAAAGGACTCTACACGTGGAAAAACAAAAGGATAGGCCCTGGGCACATTGTTGCCAGACTAGATAGATTCCTAGTCCAAAGTTCCTTTCTTTTACTGGGACTCACAACAACTACAGAGATTCTGCCCCACAGTGTCTCAGATCATAAGCCCATCTGCTTAGAAATCATAATCGACCAAGTCTGAGGACCCATCCCTTTCAAATTTAACCCGACTTGGATCCAAGACAAAGACTTTCTCCCTCTTGTTTCCAAAACTTGGACCAACGCTGTTAAAGGCTCAACTTTTTATGTCTAGGAAGAGAAACTAAGAAGGATAAAGAGAGCTCTAAAACTTTGGGCAAAGAGCCAACCAAATCTAGTCGCCTCACGCATAGAAGCCCAAATGCAACTTGAGAACCATCAGCTGGAAATGGAAAACAAAGAGGTCACACAAGATGTCCTGCAACAAGAAGATGGCCTTCAAAGACAATGGCACAGAGCCTGCAGAGAGGAGGAAAGCTACTGGAGGAAAAAATCAAGAAGCCTTTGGCTGAATGAAGGAGATAAAAATACAAGCTACTTCCACAAGCAGACGGAGGCAAGGAAGCACTACAAAGCAGTGACAGAAATACAAATCCAAAATAAAACAATTGCAAACCGAGAAGGCATAAAACAAGCAGCCTTTGAAGCCTTTGAGGTGCTCTACTCAGAACCGTAAGGGACAGAAATAGACTCGCAGATGTACCCTCTCTCCATTATTCCAGGCCTCATAAAGGAGGATATCAACACCAAGCTGATTAAGGATGTATCGCAGCAGGAAATAAAGGAGGCCCTTGACCAAATGAACCCAGATAAGGCCCCAGGCTCGGATGGTTTCATTGCTAGATTCTATCAACAGTGTTGGGAAATAATCAAAACGGATCTAACCAAAATGATCAAGAAATCGCAATAGAGAAGCAAGCTGGGCGGGAGCACCAATTCGGCCTTCCTGGCGCTTATCCCGAAAGAGAAAGGAGCAGTCTCCTTCAATCATTTCAGGCCAATCTCCCTTTGCAACACAAGCTACAAAATTCTCACAAAAGTTATAGCCAATAGACTCAAAACAATCCTCCCTCTCATTGTCCCAGAAAACCAAGGAGGCTTCATCAAAGGTAGGCATATTGCCGACAACATCATCCTAGTTCAGGAGGCCCTACACTCAAGTGTCTGGAGGAAAGACAAAGGTATGATAATTAAACTAGATCTCGCCAATGCCTTTGATAGAGTTAGACATAAATTTTTATTTGAAGTAATGAGAAAGTTTGGTTTTGACCCATCCTTTGTAAATTGGATAAAAGCTTGTATTGGATCACCATGGATAGCCTCGATGGTGAATGGAAAAGTAACAAAGTTCTTCCAAGCTTCCAGGAGCTTAAGGCAAGGGTGCCCCCTTTCGCCCCTTCTCTATGCAATCCAAGCTTCAGTTCTAAGCTATCAGCTGGAAAATTCCCAAGTCCAAAATAACCTCCAGGGACTAAGAATCGCGGAAGGGGTGAAAGATATAAATCATGCGCAATTTGAGGATGATACGCTGTTGTTGGGAGGGGAAAGTCCTATAATAGCAAAGAAGTTTAAAGAAGAGTTGGAAGCTTACGCCGCAGTCTCAAAAAGTGAAATAAGCCAGTCCAAAAAAAAAATTTATGGATGGAATATTATGCCAAATGAAATGTCGGGGATCACAAGAGTTTTGGGGATGGAAGGGCACACCAACTGGGAGGCCTTCAAATATCTAGGAATTCCTATATTCAAATCTTCCCCAAGAGCTTCTCACTGGAACCATCTGATAGATAAGCTAAAAAACAAAATTTCCTCCTGGGGAGCGAACTGGTTAACTCTAGCAGGGAAAGTTGTCCTGATTAAATCCGTGTTGACCAACATTCCCATCTATTAGAGCTCGTTTCTACTAGCCCCTGCCTCCGTCATCCAAAAAATCGAAGCACTTCAAAGACGCTTCTTGTGGGAAGGAGGAAAACAGTCATGAAGGAAAATGCATCTGATAAACTGGGGAAAAAACCTCAAAACACTTCTTGGAAGGCGGCCTTAACTTTAAATTAACCCAAGATCAAAACCTGGCTTTGGGGGCAAAGTTGTTTTGGATGATGGTCACTAGCAAACCAACTTGGAGCAAACTAGCACTTTGGAAAAAATTCTTTAGGGGGCCTAGAGACCGTTGCTTATGTTTTCCTTGCAGGGAATCAAAAGGCTCCCCTATTTTCGTCCTCTGTAAAAATGCATTTCCCCACTTTAGCCCTCATCTCACTTGGGTGCCAAGAAACGGAAAGAAAATCAAAATTTGGCAAGACTCAATCATGGGAGATCCCCCCCTAGAGCTAAGACAGGATCTGCTTCGTCTCAAGGATTGGATGGAAAGCCAAAACATAATTACTCTCTCTGACATCTCAATTTGGGGGGAGGACAAGTTCATGACTTGGCAGGGGTGGGGAGTGCCCAACAGACCCCCTGACCTTGAAAGGGATTGGTGCACCCTATGCACTCTTTGGTGAATTTGCACCTTATTTATGCCATTGAAATAACAGCCACACGCTGGAAGCATTAGAGGAACTCTCGTTAAGCCAGTTCAAAATCCAATGTCATAGGGGCGTAAAGGCTAGCACCCCAATCAAAGAGGAATGGGAGATCAGGAAAGGCAAACAGGATTTCGCCAATTGAAAAAGAAGGAGAAAAGCCCATATCCTATCCTTTGACGGGGCTTTGAAAGGGAATCCGAGCCAAGCTGGAGGAGGGGGGATAATTGAAAATCCCCTTGAGGCTACGACAATAAACTTCGCATTGGGTTTAGGAATAGAATCCAACAACAGAGCAGAGGCCTTGGCTCTCTAGCAAGGGCTAATTCAAGCAAAAAGACACAGGATCGAGGACCTGATTATAATTGGTGACTCCAGAGTGATAATACAAGAAATAATTCGTCATTCTAAAACTCAAAGTGTGAATCTCAATAACCTTTTGGACAAGATTCATCTCATGTTAAGGAACTTCAACTCTTATAAGCTATACCATGTGTTAAGGGAACTGAATGGGAAAGCAGACGAGGAAGCTAACAAAGGCACACTTTTGGAGCCGGGAATTTTGAAAGTGAACGAAATGGTTTCTAGTGTGGCACTTCCCTGAAATATGATAGTCACCCTCCTAAATCAAAATAAAAGGCAAGCTAAGTCAGTAGACAGGGAAATCGGGGAAATCGCTCAGGTCAAGTCGCGTCAGAGCAAGTTATTAGATGGGAGGGTCAAGGCACAGTACCATGAGAAAGAGAGCTTCAGATATGGTGGAGATAGGGAATTCGCTCAGCCATACCTCACGGATTCAACAAATAGAAGGGAAATCATGAGTATGGATGAAGGAGGGAATAAAATGAATCTGCCCCCTCAGTCTCATCCCACTCTAACGCAGCGAATTCGTGAGTATCCTCCAGTGAAGATTAGGGAGCAAGCAGAAGGGGAAGACGACCAGGAATGGCTTCAAGCTCGAACAGTAAGACGAGCACTGAGGAAAGGCTCAAAGCGATGGATAAAACGATGGAAAATTTAAAGCAACTTCTTCAATTTCAGCTGGATTTCCTTGAAAACTTGGATTCAGAAGCAGGAAGGCATATGGAGAATTTAGAAGAGGATATCACCATTGCCAAACTCGGGTTTACAGAAGAGCTGGGTAAACTACACAGGGAACTCAAGAACCCCCAACAGGAATTTGAAGAACGAATCGATCAGCTGGAGGCAAAAATGGCTCAGTTCAACAGCGATTAGAAGCAAGATCCCATGAACTAAACCAATCTATTAACAGTCTTTTAGCAAGATCTCTCTTCAGCAAGTATGGCATTTTGTATAGAAGCCATCGATGTAAATAACTTTGTACATGGTTAAGGTTATGATAGAATTTTAGTTCAGGATTATAGTCTACAGCTATAGGATTAGGAGGACTCTTCAGAAAGGCAGGCACGAAGACATTCGTGGCCTATTTTGTACCCGAATCTATGGCTAGTCCACTCTTTTTTATGCAATATCACTAACCGTTTTCGTAAAAAAAAAAACAATATTCAAGGAAACCAAGAAAATGACCTCTAGCATTCATGGGAAAGCATGGGAAATGTTGTATATTCTCCAATAGTTAATAAGCTATAAAAACAAAATTAAAAACCCTCTACAATAGTGCAAAAATGTTGTAATAGAAACCATATATTTGTTTTTTAATACTCAAAAACAAATGAATGGATGAGAATAAAGAGTTGTCAGGATAATTTTGTTACTCATGGAGACTATAAATTTGGTTGGAAATCCTAAAAAATAAAGATGCTAAAGTATATGAGTGATTAAACAACATAGATAGCCATAAAGAATTCCTAGTGATTAAAAAACATACATAGCCATTAAATTAATACAAACAAACTCCATTAAAACTGATAGACATAAAAATAACTTAACATTTAACACAACACAAAGAAATCCATACACAAAGACACAATGTTTACCTTTACCTTGTAAACCAAAATGGGAAAACCAACTTGGAATGGATGCTCAATCTATTTCAACAATCTCTAGTTACAATGTTTTCCATGGCTCTCTATGCATCCTCTTCTCCTTAGCCAAAAAAAAACCTTTGAAAGTGAAATTACAGAACTAAATAGTGAAAGGAGGGGTAATGGGAAGGCCAATGGGCATGAACTTTGGTTTCTCCTTCCTCACTTTTTTCTCTCCCTTTTTGTTTTTTTCATTTAATTCTCTATTTTTCTCTTTTGTCTTATTCACTTTTACATTAAAATAGTTTTTCATATTTTGCCAAACCTTCTTTAATTGTTGAATTACCTTGTAGGTACTAAGTCTTACAAGAATTCACATGTTCATATACATTTCATCTATAATTGATATTTTTTTTAGATATTGCCCATAATTTAGTGTTTCTATTGATTAAATACACTACACACAAGAAACAACTAACTAAAAAAAAAATTCATGTCTTGATTGTGATAGACATGAAACCATGGTGTAGAACCACTAAACTTATCCTTTTCATGGTCTTTTCACACCATGGAGTGATAATTGATATTCCTTCTAAACATACCAATTAGTTCTCAATGATTAATGTTTGGACTATAACATTGATTTTTATATAATTTCTTGCATCTAGACTTATGTGTGTTTATGTCTAATCATAAGGGTTTGTTGCACTAACTATATTAATTAGACATATTTTTTTGATCTTAGGTGATCTATTCTAGTGCATAGAACTAATGTATATGAACTAATAAATTTAGTATTAAGTAAGAATAATGAAATATAACTACCATAGACAATTAAGGTTTGTTCTATGATTGAGATGTGTGTTATCTCACAATTTGCATACTATCTATTATGCATTTGTCTCTTTACTCCATGTTGAAAAACTCCAACCAATTTTCACATGAAAAACATTTCCCAACTACATTTCCAAAAAATATGATTAAGGATTATCATTTTCCAAATCAAGAACAAAGACAAATCCAAGTAAGATCATCATTCCATGCCTCTAATGAAGAGGAGCCAATATCTACTTCTATTAATTCCCTCATATTAAAAGATTAAAAAAAAATACCCATTAAGAAATTCCATGATAGATCTAAGTTTAAGAGAGATCTAAGTTGGGGTAAAAACTCTTATATAAGTCTAGATAACATATACTAGTAAAATTGTTTTCATTCAAGTTCGAGTTAAGAATTTCTCACTAACATAGAAAGTTATTATACAAACAATCCAAATTCAAATTGAAACTTTGATACAAAATTACTACACTAAAAAAATATATAGACAATCTAAATTCAACAATAACATATCCATTAACAATTGATTCAGTAAGAACAGTGTGTGAAGAAGTATGAAACTTGTAGGAACATAAAACACCCTATACACCTTATAAATAACCCATAAAAAAACCCAAAAGAGAAAGCATTTGACCTCCTAAATTAACCTTAAAAATATAAAATTCCGTGCACATAACCCATAAAACCCTATGTAAAAGACCCTCTAAAGAGAAAGCATTTGACCTCCTAAATTAACCTTAAAACTTTTACTCTAGATTTATAATTACATTGGCACTATTTTTACCAAATAAACTACGTTAGCTTCGAACACGAATACCGTCGTTGATTTTCAAAATATTTTTTGGATTAACCGCCATTCTCAATTATTAATGTCAAAAATATATTATAATCTTTTTAAGACTTTAATCGTATAAATTAACATTGGGTTCTACAAACGCCATGACCGATAGCAAGGTAATCTAAGAAAATGTTATTTCTTATACCGAGGTAATCTGAAAAAAATGTTAACCTAATTCCTACGTACATGGTTAAACATACTTAGGCATAAGGCATGCAATATAGGGTTAGGGTTTAGTGAAACTCGGCCGCTCTTTGACCCAGATCGGTTGTTCGTGGTAATTTCAATATAGGGTTAGGGTTTAGTGAAACTCGGCCGCTCTTTGACCCAGATCGGTTGCTCGTGGTAATTTTACGGACAGATTTTTTTATTTCCACAACTTGCTTTCTAAATCAACTTCAAACTTTGAAAAAGGAAAAAAAAAATTGATCTTTACGAAATTCCAAGTCATAAATTTTGAAGAACCTTCATGGAAATACGCAAAAAAATTGATGAAACCACCTCCTTGGTCAACAATACGCACTTAGACTTGTCATTTCATACAAAATAATAGTCGGCCCTTCTCATTTAAGATCAAAGCAACAGATGCCGAAGGATGCCCGACATTAATTAAATTAATGTCCTTGGTAATATCCACGCCAGCTATTTTAACGCTAGAGTATAGCAAGCTGTATGGTTATAACATTCATCCATCAGACCAACTTAACGCGGTCTGTACAATTGCATTGGTCTGTCGGAAGCAAGCAGAACAGAATCCATCTGTCTCTGTACCCATCATCGGTCGGATGATGGTAACATATATATTTATTTGCCTGGTTTTGCCACCCACAGTTTAAATAATCAAAAGATGCATCAACCTACAGATCTTCCGTACACTTACATTGCATAATGGAAGTTCACAAGTGCATTCCTTTTAACAGATTATTCAAGTTTGCCGTATTCAGCATGGAGTAGGTTAACTGGGGAGCAATCTTCCTTCCCCAGTTCTGTTTTTCAGGTAAAACTATAGGCTTGAATCTGGTTAGAATTTCCCCAGTTCTGTATTTCAGGTAAAACTATAGGCTTGAATCTGGTTAGAATTTCAGGGGTAGTTTAAATTTTGTATGATCATTTTCAGAATATTATTTTAGGGGTTTTGCTCCATTTTAAACCAATCCAAATACTCAAAAAATTGATCAAATTAATCAGAATTCTAAATTGACCAAAACTTTAAGAACAGACCCAAAAAAAACTTCAAAAAGAAGATTACTCCCAAATTAACCCACTCCTATTTAGCATTACTGCTCAAAACCCAACCACATGATACATGATCCGCTTTCTGATAAGTGATCTCCTTTGGCGTTTGATCATTCGTATCACTTGTTTTTGGTGATCTCTTTGGAACAGGCAACTTCAGCATTGTTTAAATGACTCTTTTTTTTTATTATTGTTTAAATGATTTTTTTATTTTTTTTTAATATTTATGGTGATTTCGATCATCTGGATCTATGCAAAAATCTGATTTTACTATTAAAATACAATTTGGTGTAAACAGATTGCAGTTTATAAATTTGACAATTTTTAGAACGAATTCCTCCCAAATTCCTAGGGCAGAATAAATACCCTTTATCTTAAGCCATCTCCTTTTTCCAATCATTAATTGTGTCAGGTTCTGGGACTGTGAGAGACACCGAGCATTGCATTAGTTGAAAATCTGATAATGAGATTGAGACAAAGCTTATTTGTGGCTAAGAGAAACAAAGTACTCTACACCTGCATGCCAGTTGGGTTGGAATTTTAAAACGAAGCAGTAGGTCAAATTTGACAATTATGATAATTCAATTATCTATTTTCACAGTTTCAACCAAGAATGTAGATGATGTGGATGGTTTTGAAGAATTTTTCACATTTAACAGGCAAATCACCCAGTAACGAGAAATTTCTTGTTAAATTCTATCCCTGAATACCAGTAAAACAATTTCGCTACTGTTCATCCTTTTTTCCAGTCAAGGAGATTCAGTGTTACCTGGCATGATAATTTTTTCAGATTATACTGAAAACTTTTAACAAACAAATACGATATTATTATAGTAGGAAAAGTTAAGCTTTATCAAAAAGCAAATACGATATTATTATATTAGGAAAAGCTAAGCTTTATCAAAAGTAATTATATCAACTATTAGATTGGAAATTTGTCAAAAATAAATACAACATTATTATATTAAGAAAAACAAGTGTTATTTGTATAAATGGATATTAATATTAACCATCAATGTAGATGTATATTAATTTTGATTTATATATATGTGGGAAAATGTAATCTGTGAATTTAGGAATCTCTATTTCTGTCATATTAGAGATGGTTCTACCTTCTTTTATCAATAGGGAAAAAAGACAACCTTAGTTTGAGATTGGTTCATTAGTCTCTTGTTGGTGCCCTAGTATTAAGTCTCCTTCTAGTGCAATATTTTCGAACAATGCACTTAACAATGGTAATAAATATTTGGATCGTGAGTTGGTTTCTCTATTGTTCATCACCAAGTATATAGAATTTGGTTATATTTCTGTACTTCAAGCTTGCTCTTCTTTTTTAAACATTAAACATGAGAAAGTGGTTTGGTTTGTGGTGTTATATTTTCAAACTAAATATCTTCACTTTGTATTTTGTTTGAATAAGTGACTAACTATGTTTATCACATGACTATTCTCACGCCCCACATAACAATTGCATAATAGGTCGAATTGGTATCAATTCATCCCAACCTTCTCATTAACTAATGACCTAGTACTTTGTTCGAGTGAATTGTTGAAATAATGTAACTGCAAAGTGTATTCTTATTATTATTTGATATATTATTCATTGGACCAATCCCCATTGTGGATTGATCATGTCGGCTATTGTAAAAGGACCAAATCCCCTTTTACAGATTGGTCATAATGTAATTGTAATAGGAAGAAAGAGAAGTCGGCCCTGCCAGTGAAAGGACACTCCCACACGTGCCATTCTTGTATAAATAAGGAGGCTAGCGCCTCACTTAGACACACACTCACTTGTTCATTTGAGAGACAAGTTTCGGAGTTAGCTGGAGAAGAGAGAGAGAGAGAGGCACATCTTTAGGACAGGACTTTCTTTACTTTTTGAGTTATCTCTTGGCATTGTATTGGCTATCTATATTAAGGAAGTTTTGTTGGGTTTTCTTCCCCTAGAGGGTTTCCCACGATAAATGTTGTGTCTCTTGTGATTGTGTATTTCTTAGTGATCTTGTCTTATGTTGTTGTTATCTATTGAAATGCAAAGAACTATAATAATGGATTAAACATTAACATGGTATCAGCTAAGCTGAAGAGAACATCTTTTACAAGAGAAAAGTGAAAAATGTCACTCTTGTTGGAGAGGTAATTCAACCCTAAAACCATCTAGAAAAGTGCACCCTCCCCCAAGGATCATTTTGGCACCTTCAGCGCACCTTTTCAGTGACTAGATCTCCCGGAAAGTCAAACCCTAGAGAACCAAAAGTACTAGAGTACGAGAGGTACGAGAAAACTAGAAGAGTCAAGTTTGGAGGGGTAAAAGTTGGATTTTCTCAAATCCAAGCACTCCACGCTACTCGCCTCAGCAAAGTGCACCTCCTCATAAGTTCAGAATTTGATTTTGAACATTTTCATTTTTGGACATTTTCCGAGCTTAAAGTAAAAGATGTCTGCAAGAGTTAAGCTTGTTGACAAGATAGAAGGTGTGGAAAACTTTCATGCCTGGAAGTATACGATTGGTCTCATTCTTGAAGAGAATGACCTAGCAAGATTCGTCAAAGAAGAAGTGCGAGAGCCCGTCGATGTTGTAGAAAAAGCAAAGCACCAAAAGGACACAATCATGGCCACAAGAATCATTGTAGATTCAATCAAAGACCACCTGATTCCCTATGTGTCATCAAAGAAGACTCTGAAATAAATGTTTGATGTCGTAAACAGACTTAATGAAGGAAAGAACTCGGTCGAGGTGGCCACCTAGGGCACACAAGTCAATCACCTAGGCGCAACACTTCTTCAGCTTTTGATGAGTAATTAAATATATGTAAACTAAATGGTTCCCTTGGTATATAATGTGAACCGGGAATAAAATAAATCATTCTTACCTTTTCTTCTGAAGCTATGTGTCTTGGTTGTTTTCTTTTCTGAGTTTGCAATTTACATTCACGATAATTTCATTTTTAGGTTTTTTGTGCCTTCCTTCATGGTTGCCTCCCGGTGACTCTGTTTTCCATGCTTCCACCTCTGAGAGAAAGCTTATCTCATTATCTAGCCACTCTCTCAGGGAGAAAATCATTTCCTTCGAGTTTTGTGAGGAAGAAAGGAGGGTGCACCAACTAGGGTTTGTGCTCTTGCTAGTTTCTTCTTTATGGGAATGAAGTGAGTGTGCCCTCTTTCATGACTACATTGGGCTTCTCCCACTAATCCCCAGAGGTCACTCTGATATTTACAACACCTCTTGGCCACTCTCGGGTCACCTCGGTCTAGATCCCCATTTGCTTGGTCACCCAAACTAATGGTGCGCCCTTGTTCAGATTTGCACCCCTAAGGAGAGTTTTTGGTCAGAAATTGAGCTATGGCTTGCATGGTCACCTTCTCCTATAGATCGCCTTCTTGGGCAGATCAATTGGTATCAGAGCCTCAAGATCCATGGAAAAGATTTTGATCTTGAAGATTGAGCCAAATTTTTTTGGGGGGGGGTTTCATGAAATAATCTAGAGTTTGCCCATTCGAGGGTTTCCATTTGATGCAAGAAGATACACAAATATCATAAGCCCCAAGGGCTCCCACATCTCCATTGCCATAGAGAGGAGCTCCACAGATCTAAAACAATACAGATCTCTCCCTCTAGACCAGTTCAAGCTTCGTTGCCTTAGGGTTTTGATTCCTCTATTCTCAAAACAGAGTCCTATGTTTAGCATTGCAACCTAGAGGTGCATTTTCTCTTCAATTGGCCTCACAATGCCTCCATGCAAATATCCTTTTGCAGTCGAATCGGATTCCAACACATCAAATCCCGTCCAAGATCGGGCCTCCGTCCTCAATGAGTTGCTCAGAATGCAACAACAAAACAATCTAGATCCATTCCGGTTGGACACTTGAATCCAACTACCCAAGTTTGTTGGGAAAACGAATGGTGAAATGGTAGATTCTTCGATCCATAGCCTATCCACCTATATCAATTAATGTCCAGGCCTTACCGAGGAAAGAAAACTCCATATAACTATCTTTTAATTAGAAGGACTAGCACAAACTTGGTGGGATATAGAGCAAGAGAAGACCACATTTGTGATGGAGATTGGGGATGCTCCAGAATCCTCTACTTCGCAACCCATCAAAACCTGGGCTTGACTTTCTAAAGCTTTGAGAAATTGCTTCTACCCACCTGGGTATGTGAAATCCTTATGGATCAAATTGCACCAACTTCGAAAACTCCCTTCACAAGGAGTGCAAGGCTACATAGACTTCTTTTGCAAGATGTGCCTCTTACTTCATGTTCCAGATCCAGAAGAGGTAATCATATTAAAATTTGTGGCTGGTTTATTAATTCAATTCTGTCGAGAAGTAGAGCTGTTTGAAAATCCAACTTTAGATAAAGCATTTCAGAGATCTTTGGTTATAGAAAGGAAAATCGCTCCTAGAGGTTGTATTCCTTAGTCCCGCCCTTACACCAATCCCCCCTCCTCTCAACCATCCATCTCCCATCCCTCAACCCACTTTCCAACTCGTCGGACTCAAAACCCCACACCCAATAAAAATACAAGGACACCCTGGTGCTCATTCCACAAAACTACTTCACACAATTCATTAGATTGTCAATTCCTCCAAAATCTAAAAACCAACAAAACTCTACTCACTGAGCTCATCACGCCTTCCCAATTAGAAGATATCGAAGAAGTTCCTCTGGAAAATCCCACAGAAGTAGATCTCTCATTGATTCTAATGACCCAGGAAGATTCGAACGCATCCACCCAACCCCTCTTCACCCATAACTAGCAAATTAAAAATGCCTTGGCTTTACTGATTATGGATAATGGAAGCCAGAAACATTTGGTGTCTCAAGCCCTTGTCAACTGCCTTAATCTTGTCACCACTCCACATCCGCAACCCTATCAACTCGGATGGGTCCAAAAGGATGGCCCTCGCCTCCTAGTTTCCAAGCATTGCCTAGTTACTTTCACCATAGGCCAATTCAAAGATAATGTCCTCTGTGATGTCTCCCATTTGGATTGTGTGAATTTGTTGCTCGGTATCCCATACCAAACTCAAAGAAATGCTATCTATCTAGCCAAATCCCGCCAGTACAAAATTACCAAAGAAGGACACACTTATATCTTAACTGCAGAAAAAACAAACCCCTTCTACCAAAGAAAAAATCCCACATGTACACTTAAACCAATGTGTCTCTCTCTGTTTGGTGCACCCAATAACACCAAACAATACAACACACCCTGTTATTGAAACTATGACTCCCCTCCTCCATGAGTTCGCAGAGGTATTTCAACCTCCGGAGGGACTTCCCCCCTCCTGCCACATTGACCATTCTATTCATCTCATCCCTGGATCTACCTTACCTAACGCACCTACTTACCGATTGGCCCCAACAGAAACAAAGGAAATAGAAAGACAACTAACTGACCTCATCAACTCTGGCCACATCCAACCTTCAACTTTTCCCTATGCTTCTTCTACCTTTGTCATCCCTAAACGAGATACTTTAGAGATGCACCTTGTCACTGATTACCGAGCCTTGAACAAAGCCAAAATAAAAAAACTGTTACCCCCTTCCCTGGATTGAGGAACTACTTGACACCCTCCAAGGAGCTAAGTGGTTTACTAAATTGGATTTGACAGCCGACTACCATCAAGTTTGAATGAACCCAGATGATGTTTGGAAAACAACGTTCAAGACCAAATTTGGTCTTTTTGAGTGGAAAGTTATGCCTTTCGGTCTCACCAACGCCCCAACCACTTTCATGAGGCTCATAAATGACATCTTCAGAGTACATTTGGGTCGATTTGTGGTCATATAATTAGATGGCATTGTCATCTTTAGTCAGACATGGGACACTCACATGCAACATGTCCAAAAAGTTCTCTAAATTCTCCAAGAACACAAGTTGCAAGTCAAAGAGAAGAAATCATATTTTGGTCAGACTTCAGTCCCCTATCTCAGCTTTGTGGTCAGCTCAGAGGGTATTCAACCAGATCCAGCTCGCATCCAAGCATTGAAACAATGGCCTCTAACTTATTTAGCTAAGGAGATGAAAATATTTTTGGGTGGTATCAATTTCTATCGTAAGTTCATTCCCTCTTTTTCAAATCTTGCTCAACCTTTGCATCAACTCTCAAATACTTCTTCTACATTCATCTAGACCAAAGAAGAAGCTACTCACTTTGCTCAGTTCAAAGACGCCCTCTGCTCATCCCCTGTTTTACATCTGCCAGACTTCTCCCAACCCTTCGAGATTGAGTCTCATGCCTCACAATATGATATTGGTGTCGTACTTAAACAAGGAGGACACCCCATTGCTTACCACTCTGAAACCATATATGAGGCAAAAAAAAATTATAGTACCTATGACAAGGAATTTTATAGTCTGGTGCAAGAACTCAAACAATGGAGGCATTATTTGTTGGGTAAAGAAACCATTCTGCATACTGACCACCACCCTTTGATTTTCATCAACTCTCAATCGAATATTCAAGAACAAAGGCCCCTTAAATGGGCCTCCTACATTCAACAATTTCACTTAGTCATCAGATATAAGAAAGGCACTTCTGATAAAATGGTTGATTTGCTAAGTTGACCTCCCACTCTAGTTCTTTCCATTCTAGAAGTACGTTGTACTACTTATGACACATGGAAAGATCAATATGCTACTGACACTGACTTTTGAGATATTTGGGAAGCTTTGCAAATCCCCACGGTGATCAATCAGACCCCCTTCCTAGACTACACTATTCGGGATGGGTGGCTATATAATTTGAATTTCCTATGCGTTCCACACTCAGAAGACCACCTCTTTCTCATCAGGAAAGCACATGCTTCATCCTATCGGGGCCACTTCAGGACGACAAAGACCACCCAACATCTGCAATGCCATTTTCATTGGCCTTCCATGCAGCCTCAAGTTGAAAAATTTATCAGAGCTTGTGCATTATGCTCACAGTCCAAGCCATCCAACCAGAAGCATGGGTTGTATCAACCACTGTCACTTCCTTCTCGGCCTTGGGAGTCAATATCAATGGAATTCCTAAGTGGACTTCCAAAAACCCAAAAGAAACATGATGCAATCTCGTTAGTGGTATGGTGCTTCAGCAAAATGGCACTTTTTATCCCATGCACAAAGACTACTACAACAACGCAAACAATGGAACTCTATTTATGTCATGTCTGGCCCCATTTTGGCCTCCCAAGAAGTATCATCTCAGACAAAGATTCTCGCTTCCTCAGTACATTTTGGAAGACCATATGGGTTCTATTAGAGTGCCACCTCAAGTTTTCTGCTGCATTCCATCCTCAAACAGATGGCCAAACAAAGGTTTTCAATAGAGTCTTGGTGCATGCTCTCCGAACTCACTTTGGGCACAACAAACAATGGGACAATTACTTACACATTCTCCAACATAGCTACAACAAGGCAACACATTCTTCTAAAGGCTTTTCTCTTTTTGAAGTCTGCTTGGGCTTCCAACCAACATCTCCAACCGAGCTTCCACTCACTTGGGCTCCTCAAGGTACCTTCCATCAACAGTAGGAACAACTTTCATCTCAACGATTTCTCCAACAAATTGCACAACACCACAGTGCAATCACATTAGCACTCAAAGCAGCCCAAGATCATGCCAAGTAGTGCCATGACAAACAAAGAACCTTCATGGCATTTCAGCAAGGGGATCAAGTCTGGTTACACTTGGATACTAAGCGCTTCAAAGGCCACCATCATAAGCTTCTGTCAATCACATATGGTCTGTATACAATACTCGACAATATTGGAGAAAATGCATATAGGTTGGATCTGCCAGCACAACTGGGAATCCACAATGTCATTAAGGAAAATCACTTAAACTTATTTAAGCCTTCCCTCTTGGAATAACCAGTCACCATCACTCATTTAGTGGACAAGATTCCTAATTTCCAACTCCCATTGGCCAAAGACACTATACTGGACACTCGAAGTCACTCTACACGACACCAGACTTACACTTCATAATTGGTAGCCTGCCAAGGCCAAACTCCAGCTCAGGAAAAGTGGATCACAACTGATGTATTGCAAAACAAATTTCCGCATCTTCTCATGGAAGTCGGGACGCTTCCAGATCTAAATAGGGATGAATTGGGCCAAGGTGGCCACCTAAGGCGCACAAGTCAATCACCTAGGTGCAACACTTCTTCACCTTTTGATGAGTAATTAAATGTATGTAAAATAAATGGTTCCCTTGGTATATAAGGTGAATCAGGACTAAAATAAATCATTCTTACCTTTTCTTCTGAATCTATGTGTCTTGGTTGTTTTCTTTTCTAAGTTTCCAATTTACATTCATGACAATTTCGTTTTTAGGTTTTTCTGAAGAATAACGAGTGCGCCTTCCTTCATGGCTGCCTACCGGTTACTCCTTTTTCCATGCTTCCACCTCTAAGAGAAATCTTATCTCATTAGCTAGCCACTCTCTTAGGGAGAAAATAGTTTCCTTCAAGTTTTCTAAGGCAGAAGGGAGGGTGCACCAATTGGGGTTTGCGCCCTTGTTGGTTTCTTCTTTGTGGGAATGAAGTGAGTGCACCCTCTTCCATGGATACACTGGGATTCTCCCACTAATTCCCGAAGGTCACTCTGAGATCTCCAACACCTATTGGCCACTCTCGGGTCACCCCGTTTTGGATCCCCATTTGCTTGGTCACCCAAACTAATGGTGTGCCCTTGTTCAGACTTACGCCCCTGAGGAGAGTTTTTGGTCAAAAGTCGAGCTATGGTTTGTGTGGTCACCTTCTCCTGTATATATCCTTCTTGGGAAGATCAAGAACATAATCCAGAATATGAATCTTAGAACTCAACTCAACAATACAAGAATGCAGAAAGGAGAATCGATCCAAGAATACTTCTCCAGAATATCCCAATTCAAAGAAAAACTAGAATCAATTGGAGATACTGTAGACGGAGAGGAACTTATAAGGACAACCCTAAATGGTCTCACAAGACCTTGGGATGCATTCATCCAAACGATTTGTGCCAGAACAGAGAAACTGGATTTTGATAGTCTATGGGAAGAGTGCATCCAAGAAGAAACAAGAGTAGCTAACCGAGAGGCTTTACTAGCAAGAGATGAAGATCAAGTCCTAGTTACTCACACTAAAGGAGGAATAAAGAAGTCTTACTTCAAGAAAGAGACTTACAAAGAGTGTCAACCCCAAAAAAATTCAATCATAAATAATCTCATCCAAGGAGATTTCAAAAGAAAGGACAACGAAAGGAAAGCGATTACTCATCTGTACAATGCTACCATTATGACAAGATGGGACACATTGCGAAATTTTTTTGAGCTAGGCGAGAAGAAAACAAGAGGAAACAAAAGAGGCACCATGCCCATGCAGTTGAAGATGAAGAGCCACCTACAAATATGTTAAGAGAACAAATTAAAGAACATGTCTTAATCTCAGCCCTATCAGGATCGGTAACAGCTCGAGAGGACACTTGGCTCATTGATAGTGGTGCCTCTAAGAACATGACAGGACAAAGAGATATTCTCTCTTACATTTAAGAAAATGAGTTTTCTCAGAAAGTGACACTTGGAGATGATTGAAAATATCCCATCAAGGGAGTGGGAGAATCAAACTACAAACTGAATTCAAGGAATTCAATGAAGATGAAGGGCATACTCTATGTACCAAGTTTGACAAAGAACCTACTCTCCATTTCATCTTTATAAAAGAAAGGCTTCAGAATTGCCTTTATAGATGGAGAAGTTCTTATGTGGGCTAAAGGAGAAACATTAAATGAAGAAATCATCATTGGAAGTGAAGAAAATGGCTTGTATAAGATAAAGGGTCACTCAGAGGCCGCCATGACCCACACCATTGAAAACTCATGTGAACTTTGGCATAGAATATTAGCTCACATTAACTACAAGGAACTACCATACATATGCAAAGTTGACACAGTTTTACTAGAACTCAAGGTTGATCATGAAGGCGTATGCAATGGATGTGCACAAGGGAAGAACATCAAGAACCCTTTTCCGAAGAGAGACAACAAAGCAGAAGGATTCCTAGAACTCATCCATTGAGATGTGTGTGGCCTAATGCCATTGTCCTCCATGAGTGGGTATGTATACTATGTATCATTCATTGATGATTATTCTCGTAAGACCTAGTTTTATTCTTTGAAATCTAAAGATGAAGTGTTCAACAAGTTCAAATAATTCAAAGCCTTGATATAGAATTTTTCTGAAAGAAAGATCAAGATACTCAGGTGATATAATGGAGGAGAATACACCTCAAAAGAGTTCATGAGCTTCTGCAAAGATGTTGGGATCAAGAGGGAACTCACTATTCCCTATAATCCTCAACAAAACGGTGTGGCTAAAAGAAAGAAAAGAATGATAATGGAAGCCATGAAGACCATGATCCACGATCAATATCTTCCTATGTGATTATGGGCAGAAGCAACAATGAAATCTATATATGTGAAAAATTGATTGTCTCATAGTGCACTTGGGTTCAAGACCCTAGAAGAGTTTTTCACCAGAAAGAAGCCAGAGGTAAGCCATCTCAAAATATTTGGTTGCCCAGTATTCATACATATACCGAAAGAGAAAAGAAACAAGCTGGAACCCTCAGGAAAGAAGGGAATATTTGTGGGATAATGTGAGGTCTCCAAGGCCTTCAGGATCTATACACCAGGTCACCACCACATTGAGATCAGCAGGGATGTGACCTTTGATGAAGATGTTGCGCTCAATAAATTGCGAAAATGTCATCTTGAAGAGGTATATGAAGAGGAAATCGTAATCCCGAGAGTTGCAGAATCAGTGAGGGAGGTTCCCAGAGCTGCTAAACCAGTGAGGGAAGTTGTAACTTCCCCTAATGAGGAAATTCTAAAAGATCATGATGTAGTAGAGGTTCAAGAACCTCCTCAGATGACAATCTCCCATAAAAGAAATCCATCTTGGGATAGAGAGCTTATTCAATATGGAGAGAAATATGGTGTTCCCGAAGGAACCACGAGACATGTGAAGAGACCTAAGCCATTTTCCAGCTATATGGCTTTGATGTGTGATCTCCTAGAAAATGAGCATGCCTGCTTTGAAGAAGCCATTCAAAAGAAAGAATGGGCAGATTCCATGACAGAAGAATACCAATCCATAATAAAGAATGATGTATGGGAAATAGTTCCCAAACTGAATAGCAAGGATGTGGTATCGTCCAGATGGCTCTTCAAAATAAAACATGTTGGTGATGGAAGTATTGAGAAGTATAAAGCAAGATTTGTAGCTCATGGATTTTCTCAAAAATAATGCGTTGAATATGAAGAGACATTCGCTCTTGTAGCCATATACACTTTGATCATAACCATCATGGCCCTTGCATCTAAGATGAAGTGGAAGTTATACTAGAGGGATGTAAAGACAACTTTCCTAAATGGTGTTATCGAAGAGGAAGTGTATATAGAACAACCTCAAGGATTTGAAGTTGAAGACAGGAAGTCTCATGTCTGCAAGTTGAAGAAAGCCTTGTACGGATTGAAGCAAGATCCTAGAGATTGTTATGGCCGAATAGACAAATTTATGACGAGTTTGGGATTTACTAAGAGTAAAGAAGATTCCAACCTCTACTTCAAGGTTATGAACGATGAGTTAGTGATACTATTTCTATATGTGGATGACTTATTCTTATCTGGAGAAGAAAAGCTCATCATCGAATGTAAGAAGAGACTCACTTCAGAATTTGAGATGAAAGACCTTGGCCTAATGCACTATTTCTTAGGTCTTGAGGTATGGCAAAGTCCAGAGAGGATCTTCCTTAACCAAGGAAAGTATGCAGACAAAATCTTGAAGAGATTCGACATGTTAGAGTGCAAGCCCAGGAATACACCCATGGAAACGAAATTGAAGCTGCTGGTCTATACCTCATCAGAATTGATTGATGCCACACTGTATAGACATATTATTGGATCATTGATGTACCAGACCAAACATTTATTTTTTCATGAACACCTTGAGTCAGTTTCTGGTAGAACCGAGAAATGTTCACCTTGTGGCTGCAAAACATGTGATGAGGTACCTTAAGGGTACATTAGATTGTGGTCTTAATTATGATAGAGGTCATGATTTCACATTGAGTGGGTACACTGATTCAGATTGGGTAGGAAGTGTTTCTGATAGAAAAAACACTTCAGGATGTTGTTTCATTTTGGTATGAGCCATGATCTCATGGTAGAGTAGGAAGCAATCCAACATTGCTCTTAGCACAGCGGAAGTAGAATACATTGCTTCATGTTCTACGAGCTGCGAAGCTATATGGCTTCAAAAGTTGTTGATCAGCCTATTTGACCTAGAGATGGAAGCAACCACGATCCTATGTGACAACTAGAGCTACATAAAGATGACAAAGAATCTTGTATTTAATGACAGATCGAAACACATAGAGATTCGTTATCATTACATCCGTGACATGGTGAAGAGAGGAGCCTTAAAGCTCCAATATGTTAGCACGGATGAACAGGTTGTTGGTGTGTTGACCAAGCCTCTATCTCATGTAAAGTTTGAGCACTTTCGAGATAAGATTGGTATAGTCCGAAAGGACCTTCCTCGAAAGGGGGAGTAGTTGCTATGATGAGACATCTCTTGCTTCCAGATGTGATGAGACTAGATCTGTGCTTCTGGCTTGACAACTGCGACATAAAGCCAGTCTAGTATCCTGCTTCCAGCTTGATTGTTGTAATGGAAAGTAGGACGAGTATCTTTCTTTAAGCTTCATTGTTGTGACGTAAATCAAAAAGATGTGATGAGACTAGTACTGTGCTTCTGGCTTGATAGCTGTGATGTAAAGCTAGTAGTATCTTGCTTCCAACCTGATGGTTGTGATGTAAAGCAAGACAATGAGATGAGATTAGTATTGTGCTTCCAGCTTGATAGCGAGTCTAGTATCTTGCTTCCATCTTGAGTGTTGTGACGTAAAGAAATATGATGAGATGAGACTAGTACTGTGCTTCCATCTTGAAAAGCTGTGACGTAAAGCGAGTCTAGTATCTTGCTTCAGCGTGATTGTTGTGATGTAAAGAAAGACAAGTAATGAGCTTCCAGCTTAACAACTGTGACGTAAAACAACCAGTCCTGTATTATGATGAGCCAACCTCGTGCTGTGACGATGATGATGTATTAGTTTTATACTAATACATATTGATGCAGATGATGATTGCATTCCTTTGAGAATGACGATGTTTTCTATGAAGAAAACTTCTCATGATTTATAGATATGCCAGTTAGTATTCCAAAATGATATTGATGATGTTATCCTCATGTTGATGATAAAGGCCTCTCTCTCGTTTGATGTTGTTGTAGAATACCCTTCTTGTTAAGGGGGAGTGTTGAAATAATGTAACTGCAAAGTGTATTCTTATTATTATTTGATATATTATTAATTGGATCAATCACCATTGTGGATTGATCATGTCGGCTATTGTAAAAGGACCAAATCCCCTTTTGTGGATTGGTCATAATGGAATTTTAATAGGCACAAAGAGAAGTTGGCCCCATAATATATCAAAGAGGCCCCGGAATATAATAAAGGTGGTTATAACCACCCAGAAGAAGAAGTTGGCCGTGCCAGTGAAAGGACACTCCCACATGTGCTAGTTTTGTATAAATAAGGAGGCTAACGCCTCACTTAGACACACACTCACTTGTTCATTTGAGAGACAAGTTTGGGAGCTGTAGTTGGAGAAGAGAGAGAGAGAGAGAGAGAGAGAGAGAGAGAGAGAGATCTTTAGGAGAGGATTTTCTATACTTGTTTGAGTTGTCTCTTGGCATTGTATTGGCTATCTATATTAAGGAAGTTTTGTTGGGTTTTCTTCCCCTAGAGGGTTTCCTAGGATAAATGTTGTGTCTCTTGTGAATGCGTATTTCTTAGTGATCTTGTCTTATGTTGTTGTTATCTATTGAAATGCAAAGAACTATAATAATGCCTTACACATTAACATGAATAACTATGTTTATCACATGCCTATTCTGATGCCTCATAATAGGTCGAATTGGCATCAATTGAACCCAACCTCCTCATTAGCTAATGACCGAGTACTTTGTTCGAATAAGTGAATAACTATGTTTATCACATGACTATTCTCAGGCCTCATATAACGATTGCATATAACGATTGCATAATAGGTCGAATTGGCATCAATTCAACCCAACCTCCTCATTAACTAATGACCGAGTAATTTGTTTGAATGAGTGAATAACTATGTTTATCACATAATTATTCTCAAGCCTCACATACCGATTTCATACATGGTTCAACTACCATTCAGATGGTGAATGAGTCACTTACAGGTGAGTATCATTAAGTTGGTGAAGGAGTTACTTCCAGGTCCCCTTTGTATATAATCGGACTCCAATTCCAAATTAGACACTACACATTAAAATTTAATGATATGGCACTATCTTATATAAAACACCTATCCAAAACAAACATCATGATATGACTACTCTCATCAAAATTTGTATGACATGACCACTCTCATCAAAGAAACTGTAAATAATTAATTGCATGAGAATTGGCTTTATGCAAAGGTGTGAATGAGTAATTTATAGTTTATACCAAGCACATTTAACTGAGTAATTTACAGTTCATACCAAGCACATTTAACTTGGATACGTCTAAACCAAGGTGATTCGCCAATTCAAAACGTTAAACAACCGATTAATAGTTCTGGTTCTAATTGAGTGGCTTGATTTGTCACTCAACTCTCTTTCCAAATAGCTAATCAACCGTCCCAGTATACTGACATGCCCAAGCAGCCAGTCGTGCAACCCTAGGGAGCAAGAGGCATCCCAAACAAGGCATGTACAACCTATACAACCAATGTACGACCCTGAGCTTAGCTCCAATATATGCGTATGGCCTCGGGGAAGATGTAGGTACTATGGCTCTGAAAGTGGCAACATGTAGCATACAATATTCAAGGAAACAAGAAAATGATCTCGGGCATCCATGGGAAATCAAGATAAATGTTGTGTCTTCTCCAAGATTCAATAAGTTTGAAAAAACAAAATTAGAAACCCTTTACAATAGTGCAACAAAGCTGTAATAGCAATCATAGATTTTTTCAAAGCTGTAATAACAATCATAGATTATTTTTTATAACTCACAAACAAATGAACAAATGTTGTGTTTCTTCAATATTCAATAAGTTTGAAAAAACAAAATTAAACAAAATTAGAAACCCTTTGCAATATTGCAACAAAGCTGTAATAGCAATCATAGATTTTATTTTATAACTCACAAACAAATGAACCAAGGAGTTGTTGGGATATATTTATTGTTTATGGACACTAACTTTTGTTGGAAATCTTCAAAACTAAATTTGATAAAGAATCCTCATTGATTAAACAACATAGGTAACCATTAAAATACATAGCAACTCCATAAATTGATAGACATGAAAATAACATAGCATTTAACATAATTCAAAGAAATCTATATACAAAGACACAATGTTTACTCTAGAAATCAAAATGGAAGAAAGTGGTTCTAATGGATGCTCAATCTATTTGAGGAGTCTCTAGTTACAATGTTATGTCTATGCATCCTCTTCTCCTTTGTCAAAAAAACACTTTGAAAGTGAAATTACAAAATTAAATAGAGAGAGTAGGGGTAATGGGAAGGCCAATGAGCATGATTTTTCATTTCCCAATCCTCACTCTTTTTTGTCTTATTCATTTTTACAATAGAATTTACTTTCATATTTTGTCAAACCTTATTTAATTGTTAAATTAGCTTGTAAGTACTAAGTCTTACATGAATTCACATGTTATGATCCATTTTATCATCTATATTTTATATTTCTTTAGATAATGTCAATAATTTAGTGTTTCTATTGATTAAGCACACTACACACAAAGTACAACTAAGTAAAGAAAATATAAAATCAAGAATTCTAGATATATTGATTGTGGTATACATGAAACCATGCTGTATAAATACTACACTTATCCTTTTCATGGCTTTGCACACCATGGAGTGATAATTATCCTTTCAAAAACACCAATTTGACATATTTATTTGATTTTTTGTGTTTTGTTTTAATGAATAGATCTAATGTATATGAACTAGAGAATTTGGTTTTAAGTTTAATTGAGAACAATTAAATATAGTTAGAGTGGATATTTCACAACTTGCATGCTATTTTTCATGCATTTGTCTATTTACTATCTAGAACTCTATGTTGAAAAACTTAAACCAATTTTTGCATCAAAATTTTTTCCCAATTACATTTCAAAAAAATAAGATTAATAGTAATGTGCCAATGTCTAGTTGTATTATGAAAAAAATTACACATGAAAAAATTTGATGCTTCTTATGCATGATATATCTAAGTTTAAGATGAATCTAAGTTGGGATATAAAAAACTTTAAAAGTATAGGTAGCATTTTCTCCTCCATTTGTTTCCATTCAACTTAGAGTTGAGGCTTTCTCACTAAAATAGAAATTTATTATAAAAACAATACAAATTTGAATTTGAATTTTGATAGAAAGTTATTATACTAAAAAAAATATAAACAATCTAAATTCAAAAGTAACATATCCATTAACAATTAATTCACTAAAAAAACATATCACAAAATAAAATTTAAATAGAAATGGAAAAAGTGACAATTTCCTCACAACCACTATGAATTATATCTAATTAACAAATATAACATCTTTTTTATATATTTCATTTAAGTTAGAGTTGAGGCTTTCTCACTAAGATAGAAATTTATTATACAAACAATCTAAATTTAAATTGAAAATTTAATGAAAAGTTATTATACTTAAAAATATAAACAATCTAAATTCAAAAGTAACATATCCATTAACAATTAATTCACTAAAAAAACATGTCACAAAATAAAATTTGAATAGAAATGAAAAAGTGACAATTTCCTACAACCATTATAAATTTACAATTATATATAATTAACAAATATAACATCTCATAAACAATTAATTCACTAAAAAACATGTCACAAAATAAAATTTGAATAGAATTGAAAAAGTGACAATTTCCTACAACCACTATAAACTTAAAATTATATCTAATTAACAAATATAACATCTCATAATATATAAGTATTTGAAATCCTAATTAAAAATGCAATCATGAAAACCATCCCTTTCCTAAATATTTAACCTTAAGAATTTTATTATTAATTTAAAAATACATTTGACACTAATTTTTTACCAAAATAGCCTTCAACACAATGACCATAGTTGATTACAGGCTCGATTTTTAAAATGCTTTTTTGATTAACTACCATACTCAACATATCTCATACTCTTTTTAAACATTTAACTACCGTACTTAATTATTAATGTAAAACATATCTCATACTCTTTTTAAACCTCATAACTTAACATTGGGTTCTACCAACCCCATCACTGTCCACATTGAGGGACACAATGCAGCTGTCTTATACCGAGGTAATCTAAAAAAAATCTTAACCTAATACGACATATAGGGTTAGGGTTAGTGAATTTCGGACGATCTTTGAACAAAAATCTTAACCTAATACGACAAATAGGGTTAGGGTTAGTGAAACTCGGACGATCTTTGACCCAGATCGGTTGACAAAAATTCAGATGTTCGTGATAATTTTAATCACAGATCTTTTTTATTTCCATGACTTGCTTTCCGAATTAACTCCAAACTTAAAAAAAAACAAATTTCAGAGTCATAAATTTTGGAGAACCTTTCGGACAATCCGTATGTTCTAACTTCTAACCTTCATGCAAATACGCAAAAAATTGATGAAACAACCTACTTGGTCAACAATATGAACTCAGACTAGTCATTTTATACAAAATAATAGTCGGCCCTTCTCATTTAAGATCAAAGCAACATATTCCGAACGATGCCCAGCATTAATTGAATTAACGTCCATGCGAATATCCACGCCAGCTATTTTAACGCTTGCATATAGCAAGCTGTATGGCGATAATATTCAGCCATCAGACCAACATAACGCGGTCTGGACAATTGCACTGGTCTGTCGGAAAACAAATAGAACAGAATCCATCTGCCTCTGTACCCATCACCGATCGGATGATGGTAACATATACATTTATTTGCCACCCACAGTTTAGATAATATAAAGATGTATCAACATACCGATCTACCGTACACTTACACTGCATAATGGAAGTTAACACACGTACATTTCTTTCAACGGATTATAATGAAGTTTGCTGTACTCAGTATTACTGCTCAGAACCGGCTAACAATATACAGCCCTGCTGTTCATTGAATGCTGCTGCAGGTGATATAATATATGTACAGGATATATCTTGGGGTATATACTAAAACGATTTGACGATATATATGCGGCTTTAGGTGGTATATATACTGTATATATTTCTAAGTATATATTTTTTTTAGTCCAGCAATTTTAATGATAAAGTTTACTAAGATATATTTTTCTTATCTTTTTCTAGATTTGAATTTATAATCTTTTAAAAAGAAATACATATTAAACCTATATATATAAAAATAATAACTTTATATATATAGACAGTTAAAATTTACATTACAATTCTTTAATCCTAAATTAATATGCATATTACTTCTTTATTACAATAAACAATTAATATTTAAAAAAAAATATATTCAAAAGGGACACAATTTAATATGCACAATGATTTTTTATAGAATGGACATTAACACTAATTTTAAGTTATATATATATATATATATATATATATATATATTAGAAGATCAAAATTATTTATCTGTTTTACCAAGTGTAAAGAAAAAAATAAGCATTGCTAACATAAGAACAAATTCTCACAAGCTTCATAGTGAAACTCGGCATTGATCAATTCCTAAAACGCCCTAGGATGAAACAATGTGTCACCTTTGTGACACTAAGAATGTTGAAGATGAAAAACACTTTCTCTTAGATTGTCCATCCTATACCCATATTAGATCTCATTTTCAAAATATTTATCACACTACCAACCTTCCTAACCTCTTAACTTAACAAAAGTATGGTGATCTTGTAAATCTTCTCTTAATGCTTTTAGAGCACATAAACAAAATTCTAAAGAATCACAAGTAATCACTTACCCTCTTAAGATGGGTAAACCAATTCGATCTTAGTGAACTTTAATTATCATCATCATCATAAAATAAATTAAATATAAATTATTTATATTTCAAATTTATATATATATTTATGAAATTAAATATTAATTGTTTATATTTCAAACTTATCAATATATAAATTAATATTTGATATTAAATTTTTAATTAAAAAATTTAGTTTTATTTTATATATTTTTATTTATTAAAATGAGGATAAACATTTTATAATGGATTATAAGGATGATGGCTATTAAGGATGATAAATCATCATAGTTTTGATGAATTAAAAGGTTAGGAAGATGGATATTTAATTTCAGATTTAATTTAATGTGCAAATATTTTGAAATTAAGATTTAATGTGCAAATATTTTGAAATTGAGATTTAATGTGGTTGTACATACATGGCATTCCAACAAAAAGTGTTTTTCATCTTCAACCCTCTTCTTGTTATAAAGATGACAAGTTCTTTGTGTGTGTGATGTTTTAGGAATTGTCCATATTTCATTTCACTATGGAGCCAATGAGAGTTTGTTTTATAAAGAGATAATTTAGATCTTCTAAATTAGCATTGAACACCTCCTTATAGAATCTTAATTTTTCTTTATCTTTTAATTATTTATAGCACCACAATTTATCCTTGTGTAATAGTATTTTTAATACTATCTTTATTTTGGAGAGTAGTCTCTTTCTTTGTCTTTAATTTTAAGATCATAAATTATAAAATGGTTTTTTATTTTCTCTATCTTTCTCCACAATTCTTTAGAGATATACAACTTCAAAACTTCTCAACTATATGAAATAATAAATTAGCAATTGAATAAATAAAAACAATGATTTCACAACTATATATAAGATAATATTAGCAATTGAATAAATAAAAACAATAACTTCACAACTATATATAAAATAATATTAATAATTGGATAAATTAAAAAAATTATATTGTTTATTGAAACTTATTTAATATAGATTAAATAAGAATTTAGAAATTTAAAAGTGTAAATGTAATTTTTATCTTACCAATGTAAATGTGATTTTCTAAATATTTTATAAAATATCATATAATAATAGTAATAATTAGAAATATTTTTATTCTACTTTGTAAACTATAACTACTCTTTGAACTAGATTAACAAGATTTTGTTTGGGATGAGAGTGAGTTTCATCTTCAATTATTTGGGATGAGGGCTAGTTTCACTTTCCATATCTTTGGTATCTTGGAAGGAAATTCAGTTGAAGTAGATTAACAATATTTTGATAGGGACTAGGGTGAGTTTCACTTTAAACATTTACTGTATTTTGAAAGGAAATTCAGTTCATTAAAAGAAATTTAGTTCACGACAAGGATGAGTTTCACCTTTAAAATAAAGTTAGTTAGATGACTATTCAAGTTTGTTTTTTCTATTGTAATGCACCAAAATGTTGATATTAATATTTTTTATTTGTCAATTAGAAGAATTCATCACAAAGAAAACTTAAATTTGGTTCTGGTTCATATTACTGATAGAGGAGTCAATGTCATCTGCTATTTTTCATGAAGGTAGAAACAATCAAAGCACAAGATTGGATGTATTTTTTTTTAAGAAAATCGTGTTCAAGACATTTTGTTTTTCAAAAATCTCAAACTTATATATTTTGTTAATCTCGTTCAAAATGTAGTTGTAGTTAGAAAAATAAAATAAAATAAAAATATTTTTAATTACAATTATATAAGATTTATAAAAAATTTACAATTTAGAATTATTAAAAAATAAATTTATAAATAATTTTTTATATTTATATTTGTAAATTTAATGTAATTTATCTTAAAAAAAAATACAGTTAATCATTATGTATCAATTTTATGGAAAAATGCTGAATAGAAGGTTTTGAAATGTTAAAAAAGAAAAATAATACTAGAAGAACTTAATAAAATAAATAAAAACAGTTATGATTAAAATGATATTAAAAATAAGATATTGAAATATGATAATAAAAATGTGATATAAAAACTTTGATATTAAAAATGAGATGAAATTTATTAAGGAGAAATACTACAATAAAAAATAATAAAATTGTCAAAACCATTATGATAAAAATGAGTGGTAAGAAAAGATGTTAAAAATTGAAATATGATGTAGAAAAGAGATATTAATAAAATTGTCAAAACCATATAAAAATGAGTTATAAGAAAAGATGTTAAAAATTCAAATATGATGTAGAAAAGAGATACGAGAACAAGATGTTAAATAAATAAATAAAATTTATTCTAGATAAAAAGGAATTGTTAAAGGAAAAGGGAATTAAGAGATTGGAGAAAAAGGTGAATAAGTGAGTGGACTTGAATAGATTACATAGTTAACACAAGTCTAGAGGGAGGAAAAGGCAAATTGATAAGGTTGAAAACATTGACAAAAGGTGGACTAAGCATGTTTTTCAATTTCCAATGGTTTTCAAATGATACAAGAGGAGTAAAAATATGTTGAGGATAAAATTTTGGTTTTGTTAAAACAAGGAATTTCGTAGACTCATGGACAATCATCAAATAAGTTTGTCTTTGTAGTTTAGAATAAATGTTTAAGGGTTTTATAAGGTTTGAATAGGGTTTTGATATTCCTTTTAAGTAAAATTTTGGATACATGATTAGTAATATCCTCGATGTAAGGTAGAGAGATGAGACCTAGGGGTGGGGAAGAGGCTGGAGAAATTTTCGATTTAGGATCACACCCACATTGGAAAGATTTACATGAGGGCCTTGGTTAGGTGAGATTTTTCTTTTTACATGAATTGAGAAATCTAGTTTAGATGACACTAGAGTTTTTAGCACCATATATTTTTGAGCTAGATGGTGATGACAATTGGCATGAAGCTATCTATGAGTGTGAATCTTTTTCCTATAAACTTGGGGGGTGAGGGAATCATCATGAATTGTATCTTCATAGTGAATTGGATATGGCCATAAATAATATTAAATCTAAACCAGCACTTAAGATTGAGATGAAAGTTGTTTAAGACTAAAGTCTCAAAATATTCCATAAAAATATTAACCACCACTATGAAAAAGGAAGACCTCATAACTCCCATAACTATAACTTCTGTTTTGTCATAACAACCAGATTTGAAGGCTAAAAAATTTGGAAACGAAACAGATTTCAATGAAAAAGAAACAAATTTCAATGAAATTTGAAACATATTGAAAATCAAGGTTGAAACTTCCTAAACAAAAAATTTAGTTAAAAATGAAACAACATCAAAACTGACCCTGACCATGATGTTAGGTGAATGTTCTATTTTTTTTTTTTAATAAAGTCAATTTTGATGTTGTTTCTCACACTCCCAGAACCTAACACAATTAATGATTCTGAAAATTGAGATGGCAAGGTAAAGAGTACGTGTAAACATCCATTGTGCTTGTGTAAGTGTATGGCTCATCTGGATGTTGATACATCTTTAGATTATTTCAACATTCGGTGGCAAATAGATGTATATGTTGCTGTCATCCGACAGATGGTGAGTACCTTCTGTTCAATCTGTCTTCCTACAGACCATTTCAATTGTACAGAGTTGGTGTGATGGTTGAATATTATCGGCATACAGCTTGCTAAATGCAAACGACAGAAGGACATCAATTTATTTAATGCCGGCAGCCTCTGGCATCGGAAGCTTTGATCTTGTCTGAATGGTATTGCATTGTTGACCAAGAAGCTAGTGTCATAAACATTTTACCTATTTCCATGAAGCATAGACCATCGTAATCGTATTAGTATAAGGATTATCCTAAACGTTCATCAAAATTTATGAGTCTCAATTGGGTAAAAATCAATTTATTATATTCATATTTTTTTTTTAAAGATTTGAGTTTCATAACAACATTTAAAACTCAGCCATTTAACACAAACACTTTTCTTCAAGTAAGCAGATCTCATTTAATTCACAAAACTACTTATTCTTAAATGTCTATTTGTAATTGTCCCTGAGGTGTAGGACAGTCGGTGACTGAGTGTGTTGTTAAGCCACTCCGTGATGTTAAAGTCACCCGTTCGAAACCTGCGGGGACAAAAATCCAACCATGTTAAGGGTTGGTGTGGCTCAGGCCGGGTGCGATCCCCGGGTGAAGAAAAAAAAATCATTTCATCCAAATTTATATCACTTGATTATAATGAACACTTTCAAAACTTTTTGACACTACGAAATTTATATATTTTTAATGAAATATTATATATTTAAAAAAACTTTTCAAAAATGTTTAATCTTATTAGTAATTGTTAATGCATTTCTAGTAAATTTTATAACTTAAATATATGTAAACATAAAATTAATAAAAACTCAACTTTTATTCATAGAAAGTAATTGAGATATTCTTTATACAAAACTATCTGTACAATTGCATGGACAAGAAATGTCTGCCATATGTTTATATATTTACTTTCCACCGACAATTTAAATAAATAAAAATCTAAATATGTGCCACAAGCTTGCAACACATAATGGAAGTTTGCACGTAAATTCCTTTCAAACAGAGTACCTAGACTTTTACTAAATATTTATCTATCACCAAGCCCACCGAATAAATCTTTATTAAATAGTAATGCCTGATATTTATTATTAAATTAAATTAATCTTTAAATAATAATGTTTGCTGGATCATTCAAAACCCAAAGAATCTTGAACATGCAGTTATAGTTCAAGGAACTTAGTGGTCTCTTCTACAGAAGCAGTAATTGTGAGAGAGTACTGTAAAGTCAATATGAAAATGTAACTGTAACTGGGAAGTGACACAGCATAAAGTTATTTTACAATTATCAAGAACATAAATAATGATTTTGTAAAAAGTTGTTTTTTTTTTTTATACAGGACTGATTAACCATATAAATTCATGCCATTTAAGTGCAGAGGACTAATTAACAATGATATATATATATATATATATATATATATATATATATATATATAT
>ML785116.1:2464533-2495119 GCA_009831015.1 Picea engelmannii | reverse complement strand
TTTTGTGTGTAAAATGGATAGTAACATTAATTTTAAGTCTTGAATATTTAAAAAGATAAAAATTATATATATATATATATATATATATATATATATAATGATGAATATTAACATCCACTAAGATCAAATTGGTCTATCTTATTATTTTAAGGGTTAGAATTTTGTTTCTTGTTCGAAAATCATTAAGAGAAGCTTTGCAAGATCACCATACTTTTGTTGAACTAAGAGGTTAGAAAGGTTGGTAATGTGACAAATATTTTGAAAATGAGATCTAATATGGGTATAGGATGGACAATTTAAGAGAAAGTGTTTTTCATCTTCAATCTTGTTAGTGTCACAAAGGTGACACACTCTTTCATCCCATGACATTTTATGAATTGACCAATGCCTAGTTTCATTATGGAGCTCGTGAGAATTTGTTCTTATCATAGCAATGCTTACAAAACATATAGATAATTTTGATCTTCTATCTTAGGGTTGATTACATCCTTATAATACCTTAATTTTCTTTTTTCATCTAACTCTCTATAGCCAAGACTAGGCATCTTTATGCCATCCTTGCTTGAGTCGAGGGTGGTTATGACTAGATTTTGAAGTAATTTTAGGAAGCCTTTTGTCTTCCATGTTGTTTAACTTGTTCTTATACATTAGGTATCTTGTCATAGCCATGCTCTCAATGGGGGAGAGACTTTTTTCCAAGAGGAGGATGGGATAGGGGGTATTTCCTTTAATTTTGAGATTATAGGTTATAGAATTATTTTGTATTTTCTCTATCTTTCTCCAGAATTCACGAGAGATAGTATAGCCCCAGACTTCACATCCATAAAGAATAGCAAGTGTAACAAGAGTCTCAAAGAGGAGTTTCTTCTTATCCCAACTCTAAAGATGAGTTGATTTACAATTGTTTTCAAGCCCATAATAAGCTTTCCATCCCCCAATAATCCTTTTCTCAATGCTATGATTCCAATTGAGCTTGTGGTGAATATCAATTCCAAGATATTTGTATGAAGTCACTTCCTCCAAGTTGTTGTTGTCATATATGAACATATCATAAGGGATCACATTGGATTTAATAATCACGACCTTAGTGTTATAGTATTAACACTCATACCCATATTGGAGCAAAAATCCTTGAGGATTCTTAGTTGGTTTTCAAGATCATGGGGACTCCTTGCCAAAAGAATGATATCATTGGCATAAGAATAATATTGATGACTATACGAGTGAGAGTAGGGCCTAGACAACCTTCTTTTTCCTAGAAATCTTCTAACTTGTCAATGTATATGCCAAAAAGGGTAGGGGACAAGGGACAACCTTGTTTGACTCTGATATTGTAGTTAATCTCTTTTGACCAGCCCTCAGTGTTTTTAAACTTAGAAATAATGTTCTCATACATCCTTATTGCAGAAGCCCTCAACTAGAGAGACACTTTTATCTCTTCCAACCTATTCCAAAGGTTTTTCCTATGAACCATGTCAAAAGCTTTTCTAACCTCAACAAAACAACAAAAAATATTGGTTTTAGTATTGTGGAACTCCTCTACAATGATATTAAAGGTAACAAGATGGTCCAAAGAGAAATCTAAAAGAAATTAAATAATAATTGTTTATATTTCAAATTTATCAATATATAAATTAATATTTGATATTGAATTTTTAATTAAACAATTTGGTTTTATTTTATATATCTTTATTTATAAAAACATGGATAAATATTTATAATGGATTATAAGGATGATGGCTACTAAAGATGATAAATGACTATAGTTTTGATGAATTAAAATGTTAGGAAGGAAGGTATTTAAATTGAGATTTAATTTAATGTGTAAATATTTTGAAATTAAGATTTAATGTGAAAATATTTTGAAATTGAGATTTAATGTGTACATACATGACATTTCAACAGAAAGTGTTTTTCATCGTCAACCCTCTTAGTGTTATAAAGGTGACAAATTCTTTGTGTGTGTGATGTTTTAGTGTAACATCCCGCTCTTGCGAGCACATGTTATTGACTTATTTTTTGAGGACACTTGCATGCAAGTGATCCGGTTTCATTATATGGATGTATTTTCTCTTATGGATTCTTGTGATGATATTGATGGATTATGATGTTATGTTATTTGATATCTCGTATTGACAAATGCTATTGATGAGTTTCCCCTGAGTGTGGAGGACACTTGACAGATCAAGGATGCGATTGGCATCAATGGACCTCCTTGGACTCTGGATCGAGTCAGGGAGTGGAATGTATTGGTTTGGGTACTTTTATTTATGCATATGTGACATATGATCGAGTATGTTATGATGTTTATGGATCATTGACAATGTTTCATTAATGGATGCATGCTAACGATTTATTTCTAATCAGACTCACATAAGAGTAAAGGGGCCATGCAAATTAACCAGATATTGAGGTAGAGGTGTGGTAGCATCCTTTCCACAACCTACTAGCACTCCTCTTGTGGCTCGAATTGTAGGTTAACGATTGCCTATTTTGACAGATCCACAATGTCGTGAGGGAAGACACAAACAGTCACTCATGAAGATTCTAAGGGGTGCGCAATAAGGTAGGGTCATTTTTTCTTAGAGGCCCTTGGTCTCTAACAAGTTCGTCTGATGGAGTATTGATGCCAAGGGTTGAACAACTACCAAAACTAGTCAAAGCCGAGTGGCACCCTTGGAGCACGTAGTGCGTATTGAAGGGCACGTCACATAAATAAAACTTGAACAAAGGCAAGTGGCACCCTTGAAGCACAAATTGTGTCTTGAAGGGCATGCCACAATTTTTAATAAAGGTGAGTCAATGAACCTAGATGCCTAGAAAACAATATTTTTTTTTACATTGTGAGACTTAAAATAATTATTAAATGGGTAATTTTTATTAATTATAAAACCTCCTTAAAAATTCTAAGCCTAGTTTAAGAAACTTGAGCCTAAGCCTGAAATGGGTTAAAAGACTAAAACTAAATTATAAATTTAATAAATGGTGGGGGATGAAGAAAAATCAAGTTAGGAATTGAAAGAGTAAAAATTTGTATGTAAATATTTAATTATGTAATTGTGTGCAAAAGAATTTCAAATTGGAAACTAAGATAAGAAAGGAAATAAATGTAAAAATAATGTAGAAGCACAGAAAGGTATCTAGTCTAGTCTAAATAAATAACTTTCCTAAATTAAACACAACTAAGTTTTAGAAAGGAGTGAGTCATTAAAAAGGAAATAGAGGGAATAAATGGACAACTAGGACTGATTTTATGAGTGCTTTTAGGATGGGGGAGAGAAATTGACACTTAATTTAATTAAATAATGGAATTTTTTTGTGCAAATTTTGGAGAGGGTGACAAGTGTACAAGGGGAATAATTCTAAATTAATTAATTAAAAAATGAATTAAATGTACAAGAGGAATGTGTCATGAATAAAAATTCCTATAAAGCAATTGGTGAAGTGGAAAAATGGAGCACACTTGATTTTGGTAAAGTTATGCTGTTAGAATTTCTTTGACTGGTTTTACTTGTGAGAGTTAGGATACCCAGCTTAAGAGAGAGTGGTAGCTTGACCTTGCAAGGAAAGCTGGGAGCTAGATTTTTCTCTCATTTTTTGTATGTGACCTCTTTGCGGGTCGGGGGGATAAGGGGGAAGAAGAGTACCCCTGGCATTGGTTGGGAGGCATCGGTGAGGTCTCAATGATTAGCAAGCGGGATCAAGGAGGATTCGCCAACTTCCGAAGAACATCAACAATCCATTCGTCAATTATGGTACTTATGTTTTAAATTGCATTTGTAATTAGCTAAATTTATGTGTATGGATTTAGATATTGATGAATATTGTAAAGGATTTCTGGAACAATAGTTGCTAAATTTAATGGACATCTTAATCTGATAATGAAGAGAAGTGTGTATAAATTTTGCAAGTATGAATCATATGTGTTGTGTAATAGGACCAAGATACAACTCTTTTTCTTATGAGTTTTTACTTATTTCTAAGATGCTTAAAAAAACATAACAACCAACAAACAAACCCTTTGACACAACAATTTAGATGAAGTAGGTCTCCCCTCACTTGGGCTATACATCTGAGTCCATTTTCCTTTGGATATTTTCCATTAATGCTCAAAATGTCAAAATAGGTGTTTTAAAAGGTTTAAAACACTTTCTAGGTAGCTCCATTGGCTCTAGAATGTCCAAAAACCCCTAGTTGGGCTCTTCTTACACCTGTTTTGGCAAAAAACTGAGAAGAAACCACTCCCTGGAATTTTTCCCAAATTCTTTCTTGTCTTTGTATGCCAAAACACACTTGTGCATGATTAACCAGGCTCATAGACGTTTCTCGTGCCAAAACCCAGCTCTTGTAGCCCCCTGGGTGTGTGCATAAATTTGTCGCACCGTTAGCGCGATAACCCCTACCAAGCAAAAGTCATCGTCGTATGGGCTCCATGAGGCTGAGTCTTAGCGCTAGTCTGGACCTTGTGCGCTTAAGATTAGAGAATGGTCTTGTAGCAAGGATGTGACCTCGGGTAGGGGCTAAGCCCCGACCCCTTCCTCCCCCTGGATGAGCCATGACACAAATTCTTATAGTAGCCAACGAGTATGGGGTTAAGGACTAACCGACTGGCGGGCTGGTAACCCAACCTATGCCAAGTCTCTACCATTCCTGGAGGTCATTGGTTCGACCCTTTGCGTCTCCACCAAAAAAAAAATTTCACTACAACCAATTACTTGGTGCCATGTGGCAGCCCTTGGCTAGGTCACGTGGCCCCCTTCCATTCGCTCGTACACTGACACTTATCAGCACGGGGTCAGTCCACAAACCCCCCTGCATAGTCAAAACCTTCCACATCATCACCTGTCGCATCATCACTTTCACAGTCAGCACTTTCCATGACAACGCCTGCACAGTCAATGTGTCAAGTCATCACCTGCACAGTCAACATACCATGGCATCACCTGCACAGTTAATGTGCCACATCGTCGGTACGACCCTACCATGTGGCACTACGGTGCCATGTCAGTAGTACGGTGCCACACCCTCTGTACGGTCATACAAATAGATGACACTTGGTCTGTACGGACCGTAGAGACTATACAGACTCCACAGTCATCATTTTTTTCCTCTTTGGCCAAACAAACAGAAAACGATATATCTCACATACAAAGTCCATTTGAACCCATTCAAGTTGTGTTGGGATTGTGGGGACGAGACCTACACACGTTTCCATTTTCAAGCAATTCCGAGAACTCTGATTTTTTAGCATATTTTGATCCCATGGACTAGGTTAAGGAACCTCTCACCTCTTCCAAGACTTTGACCGGATGTGAAAGCTATTGACTTCTTACTAGATGCTATTAAATTATTTTTGTTAGTTTTTGTTTTAAATGGATACAAAATGAGAAAGTGGAATTGATATTGTATTGATATTCTTTGGGGGCTCTTAATGAAATTGTACATCCGCTTCTCCTTACACATTCCTAGAAGATATCCTTAATATGAAAATGAATAGTTAAGATACTCGAGTTATATTTTATTATGTGCTTGATTCATTATTCAGTATGTGATACCCCCTTGACATGCACTTCCTTTATCCTAAATATTTTAAGTGTGATAGAATAATATGTTGTATCTGGAAAATTGATGATGGTGAGATTGTTATCTAGTTAATTGTGATTTATGTTGGAATGCTTCATGGTGGAATTTGTGGCTATGATAATGATGTATGTTTGTAGTAAATTTTCACACCTTGAATGAATAAATGTATGCTTTTGTGCCTTGAAAATAAATAAAGTTGATTACCTTGTGCCTTAACTTATGTTGTTGTATGATTGATTTAGGAATTAAATTCTCTTGCACCTTGGACTTTTTGTGATGTGTGAATGGTTAATTGAACACTATTGTGTCATTGATTATCATTGATGTTGTTGATTTAGCATAGTTAGTTTGGACTTGATTGTGTTAGTGGGATTTAGACACCTCCTTGTTCCTCAGAACATTTGCCAGCCCTGAGACCTTAAATGGTTAAATTTAATTGGAACCTTGACTTGAGCATTTCTTATGTGTCATGGAGGTCCTAACCTTGTAGGATAGGTTGAGCAAGTAGTATATTTATGCCATGTTGATGTTATCTTTATGATATTCGTGTTATCATTATGTTATCTCATGTTATCCCTGTGTTCGTTGATGACTATATTTATGTGATGAGTTAACTCATTAAAATTATTGATGATTCTAGTTGATTATGATGAGTTGATCTTGCGTCGCCATTTTTTATGCTCCTTGATTATATGTTGTTATTCGAATATGATGATCTGTTTATTATATTTCGTTACTAAATATGTTGATGCATCGATTGTGACGTTATTTGATTATGACAATGAGACGCTTGTAATTCCTTTAATTATGATGTCATTGATTTGTGTTGCTATGATTTATATTGTTGACGTTAATTTTGTAATGTAAAAAAAATAAAATTTACCTTCATTACTTTGTTTTCCTAGTCATAACAGAGGGGGTTCATTACATATGGTATTAGAGCGAGTTCAACCTCGTGACTTGGGATTATTATGCCTTTCACTGTATTAAACACTTGATTAATAATTTATCACTAATTAAATTGAATTGTGTCCCTATAGGTAATTATGGTTAGAGGATGTCGTGGAGGAAGACGATGTGGTGTTAGGGGAGGAGGCATGATGCCTCTAGTAGCATCCACATCAGAGGGGTCTAACCCCTAAGGAGAAGGACAAGTCATTGGACATGAGCAGATTGTTGTGGGCAATGTGGTTGGGTTGATGAGGTCCTTTCATAGGATGTTAGAGGCCTTTTTTAGCTGTCTGGATAGAGATGAGGCTAGGGAACCTATACCCCTGAGGGTCCACAACGCGCCCCAGTCGATACTGGTAGTGTTCATCGAGAACTCGAGAAGGTCCAGTTTCCTGATTTGTTGGGTGTCACGGATGGTGCAACCACCGAGGCATAGTTGGAGAACATGCCAATGTGCTTTGCACTTCGCAACTACACCTCCAAAATGAAAGTATGCATGGAAATATTTTAGCTGAAAGGGAGTGCTCTTTTATGGTGGAGGATGATCCTGCCACAACTGAACATGGTCGTTGAATAAATGTCATGGGAACTATTCGAGGAGAGGTTCTGGGATTGGTATTTGTCTGAGGAATTCATTGATCACTAGCTCAATGAGTTCAACTTCTTACGACAGGGCGGTCGTACGATGCCCGATTATGAGGCTTGTTTCATGGAGCTTCTTAGGTATGCTCCACACCTGAACACCGAGAAGCTCAAGGTCAACAAGTTTGTGTTCATCTTCAACATCAACATTCATGTGAAATTCAGGATCCTAATGCCTTAGACATTGCACGTTGTTGTCTAGAAGGCCCTCATAGCCGAGGAAGAGTTGATAAGTAGGGGCCAGAGTAGGACTCCTACGAGATCGATGGGACAGATGACATTTGGTGTGCAACATCATTAGACACCAACTAGACATCCATCAAGTTATCGAGGCACTCTCAGAGGATCCATGTTCACGACACCACGACGAGCAACGCCTTAGCAGCAGAATCCCTACAGAGGACCACAACACCAACAACAGTGTCGTCCTCAAGAATAGTCATTCAATCCTATTCAACAGAACAAACCAGGGTTCCAAGCTGGTGGGCCATCATATTCGACTTCGGGGACCAAGAGTACTAGATCGAAGACTGGATGTTGGACATGTGGAGAGCCACACTACCAGCGTGACTGTCTGATTGAGAGGGATAGAGCAGTCGAGTCAACCGAACACACCACAGTAGGATATTTGGGCAAGGCCCACCATGTTCATGAAATGGTGAATAACTTCTAGGTTGATCACCAGTCTACTGTGCTCAAGATGTCAGGTACCATCACTGACCATACCTTTAGTATTTTGATAGATCTTGGTGCTAGAGAGAGATTTTTTTATGGTGTAATGATAAAAATAATTAAGGTAAAGGAAGTCGAACAAGATGATTTTAGCTACGTGGAAATGGATTCAGGAGCCAAGAAGAAGGTTGGAGGAAAGGTTACAGACTATAGCCTCAACCTGGGAGATTTTGTATCAAAGGACAACTTGTACGTCATTATATTAGGATCTTCTGACGTCATGATTGATGTGGACTGGTTGGAATCACATGATGTGATACTCAACTATAAGACAAAATGATTGAGTTTGACTGATGACAAGGGATAGAGGTGAGTGATTATAGGAAGAAACCAAGGTGTTTCCCTAAGGTTCATCTCTTTCCTAAAACTATGGAAGAGTATGTGAAAAGGATGCAAGCTATATGTAATATTAGTGCTGAATGACAAGGGCATGGTGGAAGGACTATGAAACCTTTTGATAGTACGAGAGTTTGCTGACGTGTTTCCGGAAGAGTTACCAGTCTTACCGCCCCAAAGAGAGTTGGAGTTTACAATCAAATTAAAACCTAGAACTGAACTGATAGCAAGGACACCTTATCAGATGTTGACCCTTGAGTTAGAGGAGTTGAGAATTCAACTGAAAGAGTTGTTGGACCTAGGACTTATACGTCCAAGTGTGTCACCTTGGGGTGTGTCTGTAATTTTCATATGAAAGAAGGATGGGTCATGGAGACTCTACATTGACTATCGTCAATTGAACAAGGAAACGATCAAGAACCAATATTTGTTTCCAAGAATAGATGATTCGTTTGACCAAATAAAATGCGTGATGGTGTTTTCAAAGGTCGACTTCAGATCAGGATATCACCATTTACAAATAAAAGAGGAAGACATTCCTAAGACTGCATTGAAGACGAGGTTCAGACATTACGATTTTATCATTTTACTATTTGGATTGAAAAACACCCCTAGGGTATTCATGAGCTTGATGAATGGGGTGTTCTGCGAATACTTCAACTAGTTTTTTCAAGTATTCATTGATGAAATTTTGATATATTCTTGGATGACGGAAGAACATGATGAACATTTGCACTTGGTACTACAGTGTTGATGAGAGAACAAAATATACGGGAAAATGTCAAAATGCTCTTTTTATCAATCTAGGATTCAGTATTTAGGGCATGTTATCTCCAACGAAGGTATCGATGTGGATGTAATGAAGGTAGAGGATATTATGGAATTTCCTGCTTTGATGAATGTACCAGAAGTACATAGATTCATGGGTTTAGTTGGATATTATCGACAGTTCGTCGAACGTTTTTCAAAGATAGAAAATCTGATTATGGAATTGCACAAGAAAAATAAGAAGTTTGTATGGATCGAGAAATGTGTGGAAGCATTTCGAACGCTCAAGGAGATGTTGAAAACAAAGTCTATACTAAAAGTAACTGACATGGGTGAGGAATTCTTGGTATGCACAAAAACATCCAAGGAATTCTTAGGCGGAGTCTTGATGCAAAACGTTTGAGTGATTTCTTACATCTCAAGTAAATTGAGAAAGCATTAGGAGAACTATGCGACACACGATTTGGAGTTGTTGGCCATTGTGTATGCCCTAAGAGTGTGGAGGCACTACCTGATTAGACATAAATTAGAATTGAAAATAGACCACTGTGGGTTGCAAAACCTTTTTACGTAAAGTGACTTGAACACGTAACAAAGGCGTTGGTCATAACTTCTTGGTAAGTATGATTTTGAGATTACCTACATAAAAGGAATAGTGAACAGAGTGGAAGATGCTTTGAGTTGGAGACCACGCATATTTTCGGTGATACCTCTCTAGAATAATCTTCGTGAAAAGATTCTAACTATACAACATGACGATGATTGATATAAATAGGTTAAGGAAAATATTGGACAAGACACCATGTTGGTACCAACATTTGAGGGATTTACTATGGAAAACAATAGATTAATGAGGTATAATAATCGAATTTACGTACTGCATAACGACGACTTGAGAAGTTTTATCTTAAATGAAGCTCATAGAGCAGTGTACATGGCTCATCGAGGAGTCACGAAGATGAGGGAATACCTTAAACCCTTATTCTTTTGGAAAGGAATGAAGGAGGACATAGTCAACTACATGACGAGATGTTTAGAATGTTAGCATGTGAAGGTTGAACATAGACATCCCATAGGATTAATACAACCCCAAGTTATTCTGGAATCGAAATGGGAGGTCATTTGGATGGACATTATTGTTGGATTGTCACTGACACAAGGAGGAATGACTTGATTTTTGTGGTAGTAGACAATGTGACGAAGGGTGAAAATTGTACTCCTATGCATACGATGTATCAGGCACTAGACGTAGCTAGATTTTTTTTCAGGGAGATTGTGAAATTTCATGGCGTGCCTAAAATATCATATCTGATTTAGGATCGATGTTTACATGACAATTTTGGACTAGTTTCCAAAAGGCCTTGGGAACCCAACTTAACTTTAGTATCGCATATCACCCAGGGATAGACGGGAAAACAGAAAGAATGAATCAAATCTTGGAAGATATTGTTTTGTATGTACGTGATGGACCAACAAAATCATTGGGAAGAGTTTTTTCCACTAGTAGAGTTTTCATACAACAACAACTATCAAAGAACCATTATGTAATGTTCCTGACTTGGGTAGTCTAGGAAACATTGTTAATGTGTGTGTAGGATTAATTGTTTACATCATATAAATGATCATACAAATAAAAAATGTGATAAAGGACTGCAAAGTTGATATTATGATATCTTTGTAGAGTACAAATGTCGAATGTGGATGAATAAAATGAATTACCCGGTAGTAAATGAGCACTGCAGGGTCAAAGGATGAGCAGGAACTATGGAGGCTCCCACAATAATTGTTGAAGGTCTGGAAAGTTTTCCCTGGTGGCTATGCCTCTTGGAAAGGCCTGGAAACTATCCCAAATGGTGCACCCTGCTCTAATTCTCAATCCTGGTGATTGAACGACCCCTCTGCTGGTGTGTCTGGACCTCGGATCGATCCTTGTAGGGGAATGCGCCCCTCCTCCTCTGGAAAACTATGTCATAGTGATTTCTCCATCAGAATCGACTGAGAAGTATATAAAAATGATCACCTTGACCTAGTGGGAAATGGGTCGGAAGGGTTTCCATCAATATGATCTGACGCTCGCTCGGGAACCCCAAATCTGTCCTCCAAAAGTTTCTCACTTCCAAGTTTGGAAAATGCACCCCATATGATTCCTCCGTTAGAATATGACGAGGAACTAGGAAAAAGATGTGCCTTTCCTTCCTCTCAATTGGGTTGGATGGGAATCTCTGAACTCTCCCTGGATGGGATAAGTCGATCCACTGAACCTCCTCTGAAGTTGCACCCACAGCCTAGATAAGTGCACCCTTGCTGCTAGACCCTGTGTAACCACTGCTGAAGAATGATGGAAGACCTATGTGATCTTCCTAGTGACTAGGGTGTGTCTCTCAACACTGAAATCAACCAAATGGTGTCTTCCTCCTAGAATCCACTAGACTATCTCTCCTGAGCTGCGCCTCTCTCCTCAATGATTAGTCATAATTTGAATAATGATGAATTAGGTCACTGACCCTTCCCTTATAGCTTTCCTAAACCCTAATTCACTATTGAAACTCTAATTCACTACTAAAACCCTAATTCACTGTTGACTTCTAATTTTAGCTCATATGTTCTATTTTTAGCTCATAATGACTTAAAAGCACTTTTAACCACTTTTAGCTCAATGTCATTGTTGGCCCTCGACCAAGTTTTGAGGAAACATTGGTCAGGTTTTACCACTTTTTGGACTTTGACAAGCTAGTCGAACATGGAGTACCTAGGCAAAGCTAAGATCGTGGGATCTCACTTGTTTTGTGCGCAGATCACCTATCTGATGTGAATCTTGGCTCTGTGGCTTGGTGCATAGGAGCAGACAAATGTAAGAGATTGAAGCATAATAAAGAAGAAGAAGACGCTGGTGGATGTAGCCCCACTCCGGGGTGAACCACATATATCATGTGTTGATGGTTTTCTTTGTGCTATGATGTTTATGTTGTGAATCTACTTAGTGCATGGATAGTTATGTATGATAGATAGACCTATGAATCCTTAGAGATTTATTTATGTTAGATGTTTTAGATATAACCTATGATGCTAAGTGAGATGTGTATTTTTTCATTATTACTCTGTCGATCTAATATTAGGGTTTGTTCCGCGATGTGAATAAAGTTGATAAGATAATGCATGATATCTTTTAAGTACTCTGCGAAGTGTTATAATCATAGATTTGTGTCCTAGCTTGGTTATAGACACCCAAGTCTTCTAACCCTCCTGCGTCTACCTCAGGTGAGACTTCGCCTACTTCGTAGGTGTTTCTGAAAGCGTTGATAGTTAGTCTTTTGTTGGTGCATTGTTGAAGCGTTGAACCCTAGGTATGCCCCTGTGCCAACAAATGGTTTCGTTGTCGGGATCTAAAATTGTGATTTTTGGGAACTGAAGTAAAGAAAAAATAATTTTTGTGCATAGATATGTTGTTGTAGTGCACCGTATTCTACTTGACTTGTGAAGCTCTCTGCTAAGAAAGAAACATGATCTGAATAAAAGAGGTAAGATCTTAAAAAAGGTAAAGCTTTGTACTTTGATAAGAGTAAGATAAGTGGAAATGTTTATTTCAAAAGCATGAATTTAAGTATGTTTAACATATTCTATCCTAGTATGAAAGCTAGGGCGCAGCAGGAAGAAAGAGTTGATCTAAGTAAGGATAATAGAAATGAAGAAAGATATGTTATTCCTATGCATAGAAAGACATTTTGGACTAATAATTGGATGCAGGAACCTAGAAAGAATTTTTGTAGATTGTAGGTCCAACACTGTGATCCTAGTGCATAGTATAAGAGGCAGAGAGGATTAACCCTATGTTATAATTGCAGAAGACCAAGACATATTGCTAAGGAATGCCCTGGTATAGGTCCTATTTTTGTTTTTTTTTTAATTATTGGTCATGAGGTTGAGGATTTCCCAAGGATGATTGCTAAAGTTGAACAAATGAACATGAGTCAAGAGAATAAGAGCATATTAGCGAACCATAAAGAGAAAGAATCAGAGAAATTCTAGACTACATTAGTACAGTTAAAAGAAGTAATGAATGATCACAAAGATGTCAGTTTACCGGAGATCTTGAAAGAAAAACAATGCATAAGTACAAGAATATAATACTTTGACATAGATTGTGTCTTGGATGAGGAAACACAAGTGAATATTATCACAGAAAGCACTTGGGAAATTTTGGGGAAGCCTACTGTGGTACCTTCATTAGGAAAGATAGGATTTTTCAAAGGAAAGATGATAACCCTATGTGGAAGAGTTAGTAATGTACATGTTATCACCCATGGAACATCGATTGAAGAGAAATTTGAAGTCATTAAGTTTGTTGAGAATAGCGCCCCTTTTCCACTTTTGTTAGGAAAGACTTGGATCAGGAAGGATCAGATCATAAGGAAAGCAGAGGAACAAGCTACAGAAAAGAATAATCAAGAACTAAGGGATTTCATAGCAAGAAAAATAGATTGACTAATAGAAGAATGAGAAGTTGAGTCGAAGCAACATAAGGCAAGAGAATTAGTTGTTGAGTTTCAAAGAACAAAATAATGTTTGAAGGACCTGTCTATGCAAGAGAGAAGAATACCCACCCTGGAATTAATAAGAAAAGAGGTATTACCTTTGAACCCTTTGAAATCACATCAATAACGCGAAGCTACTACGCTAAGAGAACATAAGAATAAGAATGGAAAGAGAAATCCATAAACAGTTAGAGAGACTCAGATCATAATAAAGAAGTCAAGGAAGCACAGTAAGAATAAATCCGAGTTAGAAAATCTACAATAAGTTACAGAGAAGACTTCGCAGGAGGCAGGCTTCCACGCTTTGAACCTCAATGGAACAACAGAACCATGTAGAAAGGTACTTCACCTCGATGAAGCTATATGACCGTTGGAGGCACCCCAACCATTAGAATGATGCTCTAAATGACTAGGAAACACATTTATGGGAAAATAGACCACGTTTGGGAAGTTGAGACCATGCCATAGTGGACGAAATCACATTGATGGAAGAAGTCTTCCCCATTGGAATAATCTGTTACAATGCTCACTTATTTAACCTGTTTGACGCTGTGTCGGGATCACTTTTTTCTACCCATGATTATCTGAGACAAGAGAGAAGTGATTGTGTGTCGAATCCGTGTTACGAGACATCATTGTACATTTGTCTACCCCTCTATACATTGACCTACCCCAACCTATTTATTAACAGTGAGAATGTCGACTGAGCGCACTAAGATAGGGAAGTTTGTAGAAGAGGTTCTGAAGAAGTTTATGGTTGATAAAGATATGTTTGAAGGAATATAGGCATCGTCAACCAGGGGATGCAAGCCTCCCCTCGACTCGACGATGTTCGGGCCGTGTCAACCCCGCTACTGAGAAGTGAAGTAAAAATTGTGACGATTTGGCTAATGCGAAGCAGATCCCGTCGGTCTTACCGGATTATATCCTGCCTTTAGATGGCACGGTTAACCGTGAAAACATTCCATGGGACTTCGAGTACACTTTGATCACTACGTACATCCCGAAGGGGATACGCATAGTCGAAAGTGAGTTGGGACAGATCCCATCTCTGAAGAACAATGCTTGGAAGGGCCTGTTACAGCGTAGATGATCTAGGAGTTCGCTGAGCAGGAGGCTCAGGCAAAGAAAAAAGTCCAGGCATCTCGAGTTAAGCTCAAGGCCTTTGAAGCAGTGCTGCCTAGATCTTAGTGACTTGGGATGAGTCACAGGTGAGTGTTGGGGACCTGTTGGCCCTCAACCAAGTTTTGAGGAAACATTGGTTAGGTTTGACCACTTTTTGGACTTCGACAGGCTAATCAAAGATGGAGCGCCCAAGGAGAGTTGAGATCACGGGATCTCACTTGTTTTGTGGACACAGCAAGGGGTTCATTAGGGTTTTTGTATTAGGTTTTATGGGATGTTGTCCCATGGGTTTACCCATGATAAGGAATTTTTGTAAGTGAACGTAAAAGTATAAATAAGAAAAGATTGAGGGGGATGTAATTGTCTAAGTGCAAGAGGCAAGTAGTTATTATTTTATTTGTGAAACAAAACATGTATGTAATGCTCTGTGCTTGATAGAGGAGTTGGCTATGTGCCTTTACCTGATTTTGGGAAGGTGGATCTAGTGCTTAGTACTCACATCACTTGTCCGATGCGAAGCTTGGATCTGTGGCTTGGTGCACAAGAGTAGACAAATGTAAGATACTGAAGCTTGATAAAGAATAAGAATTCATTGGTGGATGTATCCCCACACTGGGTTGAACCACATATATCATGTGTTGATGGTTTGCTTTGTGCTATGATGTTTATGCTGTGAATATTCTTAGTGCATGGATAGTTATGTATGATAGATGGACCTATGAATGCTTAGAGATTTATTTATGTTAGATGTGTTAGATATAACTTATGATGCTAAGTGTGATGCAAATATTTTCATTATTACTGCGTGGATCTAATCTTAGGGTTTGTTATGTGATGTGAATACATTTGATAAGCTAATGCATGATATATTTTAAGTACTCTTTGATGTTATAATCACAAATTTATGTTCCATCTTGGTTACAGACATCTGAGTCATGTAACCCACCCTACCTTTACCTTAGGTGAGACTTCATCTGCTTCACATGTGTTACCAAAAGGGCTGGTAGTTAAGGTTTTGTTGGTGTGTTGTTGAAGCATTGAACCCTGAGTCTTCCCCTGTGCCAACAATCACTTTCTGAGCATAACACCTTTGACTCGAGTGACATCTAGTAATCTTGTTTACCCCTTTTTTGGCCCTGGATATAGTCTAATGGGGTGGTTTATACTATTAAGCCTCCTCTCTAGAGATCCTATTTGGAAAGCGACATTACAATCCTCCCTTCCGAAAATTGTTTGTCCTCAAGAAATACCAATCCAGGGTGCTGCAACACCTTATTGGCCTCGTAGCATCCTCTACTGGAATCCCTCTCCATCTAATCAAACACTCTATGATGACACTGCTCCTCAATTTATGCTCCCGGAAATCAAAAACCTTCTTTGGAACCACATCCAACTTCCCCTCCTCATCCAAAGGGAGAAGCTCTTTTGATGTGCTAATGAATTGTCCCACTTCTGTTTTTAGGAAAGATATGTGGAACACATTTTGAATCTTTCTCCCCTCTGGAATCTCTATCTCATAAGAAACCTTGCCTACTTGGTGCATGATCTTGTAAGGCCCATAGAATCTGGGCTTGATCTTCTTGGCCCCACTCTTCTTCAAAGATGATTGTCTGTAATGTTTTAGTCTCAAGAAAACCAAATCCCAAACCTCAAAGTTGTTCTCTATCCTATTCCTATCCGCACTCATATTCTATCATTTTTGTGTCATCTGCAGGTTGTCTTTCAACAACTTGAGAATCTACTGACTCTCTATGATGCAATCCTTGGCCTTGGGAGCTCCCCTCTCCCAAAAAACCAATTCTACCAAAGTGGGAGCATCATATCTGTACAATGCTTATAACGGTGTCATACCAATGGACATGTGGAAAGTGGTGTTGTAGCAATGCTCTCCTAAATGAAGCCACTTTACCCATGTTCTTTGTTGTCCACCTACATAGTTCCTCAAATATCCTTAAATCCACTTGTTGACAATCTTGGTCTGCCCATCTATCTGAGGGTGATAACTGGTGTTGGGTGTTATCTTTTTTCTCACCAACCGAAACAACTCTCTCCAGAATGTCCCCATGAACTGACTGTCCTTGTCACTGATGATGTTCCTCGGCAACCCATGAAGTCTGAAGACCTCTATGAAGAATATCCTGTCTACCTGAACTGCGTTGTACTCTATCGGTATGGCATAGAAGTGAGAAAACTTGGTCAATTTTTTGACCACTACATAGATATAATCCTTACCCTAGACCTTGGGTAGGCTTATGATGAAGTCCATCGATATACTCTCCCATTTCTTCTCTAGAATGGGGAGTGGCTGAAGTAGCCCTGCTGGAAGAGCATGCTCTGAATTGTTTTGCTGGCAAGTCACACACTCACTAGCATGTCTCATATCATCCATTTTGAGGCCCTTACATGAGAACCTATCCATGATCTTCCTGTAGGTTTTGAAAAACACCTGATGATCTGGTAGTGGTGAATCATGAACTATTGTGAGAATCTTCTTCTTGAGCCCCGAATCTGGCACCAAGTAGACTCTGTCCTTATAGAATATAACATTGTCAATGAACCTATACTTATCATCCTGTATCTTCCCATCCATAACCTCACAAGCAAAATTTTTCTTTGAATATTCCACTAACAAGTGGGATTTCCAATCTGCTAAAATCTCCATCAAAGAACATGTCACAGGTATCCTCGATAGTGCATCGATGACAATTTTCTTTTTCCCCTTAACATAATCAATGTCGAAGTTGAATGCATGTACCTTCATCACCCATTTCTGTTGGCGCTCACCGAGGTCCTTCTTCTCAAGGAAATACTTCAAGATGTTATGATCTATCTTGATAACGCATTTGTTACCCACCAAATATTACCTGAATTTGGTCAAGGCATGCAAGATTGCCAACATTTGCTTGTCATAAATGGAGTACAACCTCTCAGGATGACTGATCTTGTTTCTCTCTAATACAATGGGGTTCCCTCCCTGCATAAAAACTACCCTGATACCTGTGTCATATGTGTCACACTCTAGTACAGATGGCAAGGTGAGGTCTGGTAATGCCAACACTAGACAAATTCCCATGAATTCCTTCATGTGATGAAAGGATTTTTGTGACTCCTCGGTCTAGATGAAAGCCCCATGCTTGGTAAGATCCGTCAGCGGTGCCAAGATGAAAAAAACACCAGACGAACTGCATGTAATAGCTACACAACCTGAAGAAACTCCTCAACTCTATCACGTTCCTGGGCATTGGCCAATCCAGAATCGCCTTGATATTATATTTGTGCACCTGTACCCCATGTGCACTGATGATGTGGCCCAAGTAAAGAAACTCTGTCATACCGAAATCTCACTTGGACTCTTTGGCATATAATAACTGCACCTCCATGATGCTCAGTACCTCATCCAGGTGCCTCATGTGATCCTTACATGTCTTGTTGTAGACCAAGATGTTTTCGAAGAAAACCAGGAATGATTTCATCAACTGATCTCTAAATATGTGGTTCATGAAAGAGTGGAATGTGGAGGGTGCATTGGTTAGCCCAAATGACATAACTAGGAACCCCAAATGTCCAAAGGGACATTGAAATGTTGTCTTCTCCATGTCCTGGTCTTGGATGTTGATATGATGATACCGAGAGCGTAGTTCAATATTTGAGAAGAAAACGACCCCATGCAGTCCTCCATTAATTCATTAGTGCGTGGGATAGGATATTGGTTCTTTATGGTTTTCTTGTTCAAGGCCTGATAATCAAGGCAAATCCTCATGGTCCCATCCTTCTTCAGAACTAAGACAACTCAAGAGGCGAATGGGTTGCTTCTCGGTCTGATTTGTCTCATCGCTAGAAATTCCTTGATTGCCTTCTCTATCTCATAATTGAAAATCCTAGGATGAAGATAGGGGGGTTTAATCATAGGTTTGGCCCCTGCATCCATTTCAATGGTGTTCTCAAACCCTCTGTCAGGTGGTCTCCCTGGTGGAATCGACCCAAAAACCTATTGATGTCATCCAAACAAATTCTTGATCTCTATATGATACTATTGTCGGCCCTCTGAATCCTTCCACGTAGTGATCAAGTACTCTGCGGCATATGGTACCTGCCCATGTCTGAAGATCCTATCAATCCTCTTAGCTGAAACTGTCCTGGGTGCTTTTGTTGACATACCTCTCAGAACAACCTTCTTCCCGTCATGGTCTCTGAACCCCATCTCCAAGGTTTGGTAATTGGTGGTGATTTTTCCCAAGGTAATCATCCACTGAACTCCCAACACCACATCTATGTCAGATAGGTCAACCACATAAAATGTGTCTCTCATTGTGTAGTTGCCTAAATTTATCTCCAAGTCTGGCACTTTGTCTAGACATTCCATTGTGTGGCCATCTGCCACTGTAACATCAAACCCCTCAAACGCCTTTGTTTGAAGTGTCTGTCTTGATACCAATGAAGCGTCAATGAAGTTGTGGGTGGCCCTACCATCTATCAAGGTGATTTCCCATTGCCCCTGAATAGTCCCTTTGATCCAAAGTGTATCATACCTTGGAACACCAAAAAGGGTCGCTATGACTCCTCCCTTTGTTGGTTTTCATTTGTTAGCCTGCTCAGGCGGTTGTGGAACTACCAGGGTGTGGGATCCTACTGGTGTTGGTGGTTTATGGGGAGGCTTCTCCTCTTCCTGTGCTGACTCCTCCTCTGAACTAGTGGATCCATTGTCCTTATCCTTCTCGTCACTATCCACACTGTCCATTTTCACTTCAATATAATGAATCTCTCCCTTTCCCATGCACCTATGGCCTGGGACCCAAGGGTCTTTTCATTTGAATAAAATCTTCTTCCTCAGAAGCTCTCACCTTGTATCATCATCTAGCTTCTCCTTGCCCTTCCATTCTCTCTGGAATGGCTTCCTATCTCGATCCTTCTAGGGTACAAAGGGTTTGGAAAAGGGTTTAGTCTTTGGAACTGAGTATTCCAAATATTAAGTGCGTAGGATGTCATTCTATATTCCTTCACCCATCCTATCAAAGGCTCTATTATCCCCTCTGTGAATAACATGATCATCCTGGGCTCTGATGTATCTGTCATTGCCATGGATACCCATTGAAACACTGTGATGAACGCCTCTGCTATGCCTGTTTGTCTCAACTTTCTAGATCCCTTAAGTGGATCTTGGGATCCCTCTTATCAAACCTATCCATGAGTATCTCTATGAACTCCCTATAGGAGGTGATGCGACTGTGACCCAATGTCACCAATCCATGATGCCACCACTCATGTTCCTCACCCTCCAAGTGTAAGGTAGAGAAAATTATGGCCTTTGTCTTGGTCATCTGATTGAGCTTTTAGTATGTGTCTAGCTTATGTACCCAAGCTCTGGCGGTGCATTTGGACAATTCGTCAAAAGAAGGTATGGTGAGTTTATCAACTTTCTGGATGAAATCAATGTTATTCCCCTGCTTCTACCGTGGTCATCCTATTTATGGGAGGTTCCTGAGTCTGAGCCCACAATAATTGACTAGGGTCATGAAGTCACGATCCGATGCTTCATACTCCCTCCTGTACTCTGCAATGTCCTCTGGATGAGTGGGTGGCCTATGTGCTATCGGTAGATGCACTGCTACTCGGGGTTCTCTATGGAAACTGGGCAACAAAGGTCTAGGAATCCTACTCAAACATGTGTATGTGTGAGTAGGAGACTGGGGTCTACTACCTTCCCCCAAGTTCCCCTATGTTGCATGTGGGGCTTGTGTGCCTGGGGTTCCCACTATAGCCAATCTATCAGCCATATGTGCCAAGGACAGAGTCATGGCTTGTTGACTAGCTACCACATCATTGATAACCTACATGAAGGCTGCCTCTGGCTCCATGGGGGCCTTACCACTTCCCTCTGGTTGCTCATATTTGTCTCCTAGAATCCTCTTTACCTCGCACTCAGCCTCATGCTTTGCCCTTCTCTATTCTTCCATGTGTGCCTCTTCCTCTTCCTCTAAGCTGGGAGAGAAAGGAGGAAATTCAAGCCTAGAACTTCTTTCCTTGCGCCTATTGTAAGTGACATATTCGTCACCTACATGATCATGACCATCTCGGTCTTCTATTGCACTCATCGTATTTAGTCACAGGTTGGAAAGACTAAAGCTCTGATACCACTATAATGTTCCTGACTTGGGTAGTCTAGAAAACACTGTTAATGTATGTGTAGGATTAATTGTTTATAGCATATAAATGATCATACAAATAACAAATGGGATAAGGGACTGCAAAGTTGATATTATGATATCTCAATGGAGTACAAATGTCGAATGTGGCTGAATAGAATGAATCACTCGGCTAGATCAAAAGACAAAAGGATATTAGCCGGAATACAATAAGAAAACTAAATGATAATACCCGGTAGTAAATGAGCACTGCAGGGTCAAAGATGAGCAGGAACTATGGTATCTCGCACGGTAACTGCTGAAGGTATGGAAATTTCTCCCTGGTGTCTATACCTCTTGGAAAGGCCTAGAAACTATCCCAAATGGTGCTCCCTTCTCTAATTCTCAGTCCGGGTGGCCGACTGGCCCCTCTGGTGGTGTGTCTGGACCCCAAATGGATCCTCCTAGGGGAATGCACCCCTCCTCCTCTGGAAAAATGTGCCCTAGTGATTCCACCATCAGAATCGATTGAGAAGTATCTCAAATGATTGCCCTGATCTACTAGGAAATGGGTTGGAAGGGTTTCCCTGAATCTGATCTGATGCTCGCTCGGGAACCCCGAATGTGTCCACCAAAAGTGTCTCACTTCCAAGTTTGTAAAATGTTCTCTAGATGATTCCTCCGTTAGAATATGATGAGGAACTAGGAAAAATATGTGCCTTTCCTTCCTCTCAACTCAGTCAGAGGGGCATCTCTGAACTCTCCTTGGATGGGACAAGTCGATCTACTAAACCTCCTAAGAAGTTGCGTCGTTACCCTGGATAAGTGTGCCCTTGCTACTGGACCCTATGTAACCGCTACCGAAGAATGATGGAAGACTTGTGTGATCTTCCCTGTGACTAGGGTGTGACTCTCAACACTGAAATCGACCAACTTCTATCTTCCTCTTGGAATCCACTGAACTATCTCTCCTGAGATGTGCCTCTCTCCTCAATAACAAGTCATAATCTGCATTATGATGAATTAGGTCACTCACCCTTTTCTTATATATTTCCTAAACCCTAATTCACTGTTGAAACCCTAATTCACTGTTAAAACCCCAATTCACTGTTGACTTCTAATTTTATCTTGTATGTTCTATTTTTAGATCATAATGAATTAAAATCACTTTTAACCACTTTTAGCGCTTTTAACATAACAACTTTGACTAGAGTGACCTCTAGTAACCCTATTTACCCCTTTTCTAGCCCTGGTTATAGTATAACGGAGTAGTTTAGACTATTAAGCCTCCTCTATGGAGCTCCTATTTGGAAAGGGACATTATACATTAAGATGACACCATTTGAGTTTCTTTACGGGCGACCGTGTCAGACGACTTTGAGCTGGGATCGACTTGAGGATATGGTCTTGGTAGGACCAAAAGAAATCCAAGAGATGGAAGAACGAATGCAAATGATAAGACAAAGGATTAAAGAGGTGCAAGATCGAAATAATAGTTATGTTGATGCACATCACGTTGACCGTAGTTATGAAGTTGGTGATCGACTCTTCTTGCGGGTGAAACCGCACAAGAGTTCGATCAAATTTGGAAAGGGTGCTAAACTCTCTCCTAGGTTTGTGGGACCTTTCGAGGTTTTGGAAAAGAAAGGGTTTGTGGCCTATTGACTAGGCTTTCCTGATTCTTTGAGGTGTATGCACAATGTTATTCATGTATCTATTTTGAGACATTATGTTAGTGATCTTACACATGTGATTGACATGAGTTCCTTGTAGGTGTCGGACAAGGGTGCACTCACGATAGATCCAATCCGTGTTATGGACCATCTCATTCGATAGCTACGATGTCGAACAATCGATCATCTCAAGTTCCAGTGGGACAATTATAGTCCACACTCGGCTACCTAGGAGGATGCATATGATATGCGCCAACAATTTCCATTTTTGTTTGATAGTTAGAAATTTATATCTTGTCAGATGATTGTTTACTGCATTTATATACTGTGAAACTTTGAGAGAAATTTTAAAACAAGAGGGGGTGTATGTAACATCCCTTTCTTGCGAGCACATGTTATTGACTTATTCTTTGAGGATACTTGTGTGCAAGTGATCCGGTTTCAGTATATGGATGTCTTTTCGCTTATGGATTCTTTTGATGATGTTGATGGATTATTAGGTTATGTTATTCAATATCTTGTATTGACATATGCTATTGACGAGTTTTCCCTAAGTATGAAGGAGACTGGATAGATCGAGGATGCCACTAACATCAATGGACCTCCTTGGACTCCAGATTGAGTTAGGGAGTGAGATGTATTGGTTTAGGTATTTTTATTTATGCATATGTGACATATGATCGGGTATGTTATGATGTTTATGGATCATTGACAATGTTTCGTTGATGGATGCAACATGATGATTGCTTGCTAATGAGACTCACATAAGAAGTAAAGGGGCCATGCACAACAACTTGATATTTAGGGAGAGGTGTGGTAGAAACCCTACCATAGCCTACTAGAACTCCCATCATGGATCAAATCGTAGGTTAACGATTACCTAGTTCAAGATATCCACGATTCCGTGAGGGAAGACTAAGACAGTCTCTCACAAATATTCTAAGGGGCATGCAATAAGGCAAGGTCCTTATTCCTTTGAGTCCTTTAGTCTCTCACAAGGTCGTCGGATGGAGTATTGAATTCAAGGGTTGGACAGATACCAAAACCAGTCAAAGGTAAGTGGCACCCTTGGAGCACGTAGTGCATCTTGAAGGGCACGTCACATAAATAAAACTTGAACAAAGGAGAGTGACACCCTTGGAGCACAGAGTGCGTCTTGAAGAACACATCGTGATTTTTAATAAAGGCGAGTCAATGAACTGAGGTGCCTAGAAAACAATATTTTTTTTGACATTGTTAGACTTAAAATAATTATTAAATGGGTATTTTTATTAATTATAAAATCTCCTTAAAAATACTAAGCCTAGTTTAAAAAAATTGAGCCTAAGCCTAAAGTGGATAAGAAGACTAAAACTAAACTATAAATTTAATAAATTGTGGGGGTTGAAGAAAAATCAAGTTAGGAATTGAAAGAGTAAAAATTTATATTTGAAGATTTAATTATCTAATTGTGTGCAAAAGAATGTCAAATTGAAAACTAAGATAATAAAGGAAGTAAATGTAAAAATAATGTGGAAGCATAGAAAGGTATCTAGTCTAGTCTAACTAAAGAACTTTCCTAAATTAAACACAACTAATTTTTATAAAGACGTGAGTTATTAAAAAGGAAATAGAGGGAATAAAGCAACAACTATGAGTGATTTTAGGAGCTTTGAGGATGGGCGAGGGAAATTGACATTTATTTAATTAAATTATGAAATTTTATTGTGCAACTTTTGGAGAGAGTGACAAGTGTACGAGGGGAATAATTCTAAATTAATTAATTAAAATGTAAATTAAATGTGCAAGAGGAATGTGTCATGAAGAAAAACTCCTATAAAGCAATTGGTAAAGGGGAAAATGGAGCACACTAGATTTTGATAAATTTATGTTGTCAGAATTTCTTTGAATGGTTTTACTTATGAGAATTGGGATACCCAGCTTGAGAGAGAGTGGTAGCTTGACCTTACGAGGCAAGATGGGAGCTATATTTTTCTCTGGTTTTATGTGAGTGGCCCCTTTTTGGCTTGAGGGCCTAAGGGGGAAGAAGAGTACCCCTAGTGTTGGCTAGGAGGTACCGGTGAGGTCTCAATGATTATCAATCGGGAGCAAGGAGGATTCACTAGCTGTCGAAGAACATCAACAATCCATTCACCAGTTACGGTACTTAAGTTTTAAATTGCATTTGTAATTAGTTAAATTTTTATGTATGGATTTAGATATTGATGAATATTGTAAAGGAGTTTTGGAACAGTAGTTGGTAAATTTAATGTACATATTGATCTCATAATGAAGACAAGTGTGTATAAATTTTGCAAGTACGAATCATATATGCTGAATAATAGGACCAAGTTACAACCCTTATTTTTATGAGTTTTTACTTATTTCTAAGCTTCTTAAACATAAATAAATACCAACAAACAAATCCTTTAATACACCAATTTACATGAAGTAGTTCTCCCCTCACTTGAGCTATACATCCTTGTCCAATTTCCTTTGGATCTTTTCCATTAACACTCAAACTTTCAAAATAGTCACTTTACAAGGCTTAGAATGCTTTTTAGATGGCTCCATTGTCTTCATAACATCCAAAACCCCCTTATCTAGGCTCTTCCTGCAACTGGTTTGGACAAAAACTTAGAAGAAACCACTACCTACAATTTTCTCCAAATTCTTTGTTGTCTCTGTTCATCAAAACACACTTGTGCATGACTAAACAGGCTCGTAGGCGCCTCCTGTGCTAAAACCTAGCTCATGTATCATCCCGGGTGCGTGGGAAAATTTGTCGCACCGTTAGGGCACTAGCCCCTACCCAACAGAAGTCCTGGTCACTTGGGCTCCATGAGGATGAGTCCTAGCACTAGTCCAGACCCCGTACACTTAAGGTTAGAGCATTGTCTTATGGTAAGGATGTGACCTGGGGCGGGGGCTAACCCCTGGCCCCTTCCTCCCCACAAATGATCCATGGAACAAATTATTATAGTAGTCAACTAGTATGGGGTTAAGAACTAACCAACAGGCAAGCTGGTAGCCTAGCCTATGCCAAGTCTCTACCACTCCCGGAGGTCATGGGTTCGACCCTTCACATATCCACCCAAATTTTGTTTTCACTACAACCAATTACTAGGTGCCACGTGGTGGCCCATGGATGGACCATGTATCCCCCTTCCATTTACCCTATGTTGACATGTGTCAGCACAAGGTTGGTCCATGAACCCCCTACATAGTGAGCACATGCCACATCATCACTTGCATAGTCAACACCTGCCACGTCATCACCTGCACATTCATCACCTACCATGACAATACCTGTACAGTCAATGTTACGCGTCATCACTTGCACAGTCAATGTGCCATGTCATCACCTGCACAGTTAATGTGCGACATCGACAGTACAACCCTGCCACGTAGGCAGTATGGACCTGCCAAGTGGCAATACGGTTCCACATCATTAGTATGGTGCCACACCCTCTTTACGTTCATACGAACAACTGACACATGGTCTTTACGAACTGTATAGACTATACGAACTGCACATTCAACATTTTTTGTCCATTTGGCCAAACAGACAGAATGTGATATCTATCACATACGACATATGCTTGAACCCGTTCAAGTTGCATTGGGATCGTGGGGACGAGACCTATGCACATGTTTGTTTTCAAGCAATTATGAGAAATGTTAGTTTTGAGAATATTTTGATCCCCTAGACCAGGTTAAGGAACCCATGACCTCGTCTAGCCCTTTGACTCGATCCACAAGCTCTTGACTTCTTACTAGATGTTATTAAATGATTTATGTTAGTTTTTCTATTAAATGGATACAAAATGAGAAAGTGGAATTGATATTGTATTGATCTTCTTTGGGGGCTCTTAATGAAATTGTACATTCGCTTCTCCTTACTCACTCCTAGAAGATATCCTTAATATGAAAATGAATAGTTAATCTACCTGAGTTAGTTTTTCATATGCACTTGATTCATTATTCAATATGTTATACCCCCTTGCTCATGCACTTCCTTTATTGCTGAATATTTTAAGTGCGATAGAATAATATGTTGTATCTGGAAAATTGATGATTAGGTGAGATTGATGATCTAGTTAATTGTGATGTATGTTGGAATGCTTCATGGTGGAATTTGTGGCTATGATAACGATGTATGTTTGTAGTAAATTGTCCCACCTTGAATGAATAGATGTATGCTTTTGCACCTTAAAAATAAATAAAGTTGATTACTTTTCACCTTAACTTATGTCGTTGTATGATTGATTTAGGAATTAAATCTTCTTGTGCCTTGGACTTTTTGTGATGTGCGAATGGTGAATTGAACACTATTGTGTCATTTATTATCATTGATGTTGTTGATTTAGCATAGTTAGTTTTCATTTGATTATGTTAGTGGGATGTATACACCTCTTTGTTCATCAGAAATGTCGCCAACCCTGAGACCTTAAATGGTTGGGAATGAGCGTTTCTTATGGAACCTGGGCTTGAGCGTTTCTTATGTGTCCTGGAGGTCCTAACCTTGCAGGGTAGGTTGGGCATGTAGTATATTTATGCCATCTTTATGTTATCTTTATGATCTTTGTGTTATCATTATGTTATATCATGTTATCTCTATGTTTGTTGATGACTATGTTTATGTGATGAGTTGAGCGATTAAAAGTATTAATGATTCTAGTTGATCGTGATGAGTTGATCTTGCATCTCCAATCTTGATGCTCGTTGATTATGTGTCGTTATTTGAATATGATGGTGTGTTGATTATATGTCGTTACTAAATATGTTGATGTCGGTTACGACATTATTTGATTATGACGACGAGACACTTGTAATTCCTTTAATTATGATGTCGTTGATTTGTGTTGCTATGATTTATATTCTTGGCGTTAATTTCCTAATGTAAAAAATAAAATAAAAAATTACCTTCTATGCTTCACTTTCCTAGTCGTAACGGAGGGGGTTTGTTACATTTAGGAATTGTCCAATACTTCACTTCACTATGGAGCTCATGAGAGTTTGGTTTATAAAGAGATAGTTTAGATCTTCTAAATTAGGGTTTAACACCTCCTTATATTATCTTAATTTTGCTTTATCTTTTAATTATTTATAGCACCACAATTTCTCCTTGTGTAATATTATTTTTAATATTATCTTTATTTTGCAGAGTAGCCTCTTCCTTTATTTCCCAATGATTATTATGAATCTTATGAAGCCTCTAATTTTCGATATTGTTTATCTTCTTCATGTAAGTTGGGTAACTAGTCATAGTTGTACTCTCAGTGGGAGAAGTGAGGGAAAGACCTTCTATCACTGGGACCAGATAAGGTGTGTTGCATTTAATTTTGAGATCATAAATTATAAAATGGCTTTGCATTTGCTTTATCTTTCTCTACAATTCTTTAGAGATACCACAACTTCAAAACTTTACAACTATATAAAATAATAAATTAGCAATTAGATAAATATAAAAAAAACATCACAACTATATATAAGATAATATTAACAATATATATAAGATAATATTAACAATTGAATAAATATAAAATATGTTATATTGTAGATTGAAGCTTATTTAATATTGATTACATCAAACTTAAAAGTGTAATTGTAATTTTTATCTTCTAAATGTAAATGTGATTTTTTGTAATTCTAAATTTTATAAAATATCGTATAATAGTAATAATTAGAAATATTTTTATCTACTTTGTAAACTACAACCATTCTTTGACCTAGATTAACAATATTTTGTTAGATTTTGTTTGGGATGAATGTGATTTTTTTATTTTTAATTTTATAAAATATCGTATAATAGTAATAATATTTTGTTTGGGATGAATGTGATTTTTTTAATTTTAATTTTATAAAATATCGTATAATGTAATAATTAGACATATTTCTATCTACCTTGTAAACTACAACTATTCTTTGAACTAGATTAACAATATTTTGTTAGATTTTGTTTGGGATGAGGGTGAGTTTCACCTTCAATATCTTCGGTATCTTGGAAGGAAATTTAGTTGAAGTACATTAACAAGATTTTGTTTGGGACTAAGGTGAGTTTTACTTTCAACATTTTCGATATCTTGAAAGGAAATTCAGTTCAGGACAAGGGTGGGTTTCACTTTCAAAATTAAGTTAGCTAGATGATGATTTAAGGTTTTTTTTTTTCTATTGTAAAATTTTTGTGACAAAGACTTATTACCATGTTCAACCATACAATACATCCTTTCTTCTAGCATTTTTTATTTGTCAACTAGAAGAATTCATCACAAAGAAAACTTAAATATGGTTTTGGTTCATATTATTGATAGAAGAGCTAATGTCATCGCCCATTCCGAAATTTCAAGCTTATACATTTTGTTAATCTGATTCAAAAAAATAGTTGTGGTTAACAAAATAGAATAAAAAAAAAATACTTTTAATTACAATTATACTAAATTTATAAAAATTTTACAATTTAAAATTATAAAAAATTATATTTATAAATTAAATTTTATATTTTTATTTTTATTTGTAAATTTAATGTAATTAACCTTAAATATTTTTACCCGGATAGGGTGACACGACACTCTGAGCCAGTGACACCTGGTCACGCACTCAGAGCAGTCTTAAGGGTTGATATAACTGCGGATGGAAGCCACCCACGCATTAGCATTAACAATGGGGGCCGACCATCGCAGGGATAATACGACTGTGGAGTTCCCTCGCGCGATCATTTACTCCTCTCGCGAGTTCAGTCCGGTCATGGATGTGGAAGGACGGGTTTTAATGAAGTCTAGTTATGATTCTGATATGATATTTGCTCGCCCGTTCAACATTTCTTCCATGCATTTTGGTGTGGCATTCCAGAGCTCTGGGGTCTAGGAGAATTTTAGGCTGAGATGTTTTGATCAGGACCTGTTCTGGCTGTTGTTCTTGTTGGGGACTTCTAGTCTTGTGCGGCTCTTTCTTGCTCCCTGCACTTTTTACCTGGTTCCAATGGTTCGTGAGCGCGGCAGGTCTCGTCGAGGCTCTGCCTGGGTTGCTCACAGGGAGCAGCGTCGCAGGAAGCAGGAATTGGAGAGAGCACTGTCTCTGGCGTCCTCAATTCTCCGCAGAAGAGCTCGTGCAGAGAGGCGTATGATGCTCGACTCCATGGCTGAGCAGAAGGATGGCTGCAGTCGGGATGGGTTGAAGCCTGGTGTGAGTAATGAAAGGGATGCGGAGCGTGAGATCGAGCTGCCCACATGCATCATTGAGGAGGACCCGTCCATAGGTGACCTGCCATGCATTGAGATGCTTCGAGGTGACCTGCCATGCACTGCGATGCCATGAAACATGGAGGCACCAGCTTGCGCCTCACACAGCGCAGACGACATCCCAGGCTGTCCTATTGAAGAAATTCCATGGCAGGATGATCTGCCTTCGTTGCAAGATGAGCAGCCCACGGACAACAAAGCTAGTGAGGAGCAGAGGAAGGTTGTGGACGAGCTGGATGAGGAAATGGATACGGGAACTGCTCCCCGTAGTGGCTTGGAAGGTGGCATGCATGGTTTTCTTTTGAGCGATGAGCACCTGGCCTTAGTCTTCGAGTTACGCAGCCACCTGGCCGACATGGAACTCAGAACGCTCCTCATGAGTCAGCGCTTAGATATCCTCCTCAGCGCGTTCTCCGGAGCTCCAGCTTAGCACAAGTGCCCCATGTGCGCTCAGGAGTTTGCAATTCCAGCAAGGCACAGCTGGCAGGCGAGGGATGACGACGACGCTCCGGATGCTTAGGTTTTACTGATTCCTGGCTTTGTTTAAATGCTTTTTTACTTTATAAACTCTTGGACCTTTAGCACCTGTCCTGGTTTCCTTCGGGCAGGACAGGGATTTTCAGCTATAATGTATTATTGTTAAAACCGCTATGAGCCCCTCAGTCTTACTGGTTTCCGGCAGTATTACCGGCAGTATTTTTTGGTGGTTTTTAGCCTTGACTATGTATTTTTTTCTAAGTTCTATGCTTATCTAATATAGAAGGTACTACTCTTTTTTACTTAAAAAAAAAAAAAAAAATCTTAAATATTTTTAATTTGCAATATATATTTTATGATATTTCTATTTCTATATTTAATTATTTTTTTTTTGTTTGTTAATTTGTGCAGGACCTACGATTAAC
>ML785116.1:2442192-2453833 GCA_009831015.1 Picea engelmannii | reverse complement strand
TGTCTTCTCTCTACGAATCCCATGGTATGAACAGTAATCATCAAACTCCTTGCTGCAGTATTCACCTCTATTATCTGATCTGAGACACTTCAAACTTTTTCCTGTCTCATTCTCAACTAAAGCTTTCCATTTCTTAAAAGTATGTTGAATGCAATAAACCCAAGTTTTTCTAGTTGCATCATCAATAAAAGTAACATAATAATGAGAGCCACCAAGAGATGATACCTGAGATGGTCCCCATACATCTGTATGCACAAGCTCTAACATTTCATTCTTCTTTTCTTTTCCAACTCTGAGAAATCTCACTCTCTTTTGTTTTCCATAAACACAATGCTCACATAAGTCCAAATCAATTTGTTTAAGATCTGACAACAAATTTCTTTTGTGAAGTATTTGCATACCCTTCTCACTCATGTGTCCCAGCCTATGATGCGACAGTGCTGTATCCACTCCTGTAGAAGCTAAAGATATAAAAGAGTCAGTATTACCAGTACATACATACAATGTACCTACCTTCTCTCCTTTCGCTATCACCAATGATCCTTTGATGACCTTCCACGTCTTATCTGTAAATATGGATATACAACCTTCACTTGCCAACTACCCTGTTGAAATTAGATTTTTCCTTAAATCTGGAATATGTCTTACCTCTTTCAACAACCATTGGTTTCCATTGCTTTGATTTTTTTTTACCTTTCTCATTCCAACAATTTTGCATGGTGCATCATCACCCAAATGAACCTGTCCAAAATCACTTTGAACATAATCTAGAAAATGTTTCCTATGGGGTGTGGTGTGAAATGAAGCCCCTGAATCTACTACCCAAGACTCAGAAATATTATCTACAGAAAGAATCAAAGCATCTCGTAGCACATCACCTATTACATTTGCTTCCTAATTTCTCTCATGTTGTCCATCAATTTGTTTCTTTGGAGCTCTACAGTCTTTCTTCAGATGTCTTTTCTTCCCACAATTCCATCACTCTATCTTTCCAAGTCTAGATTTGGATCTTCCCTTCCTAGAATTTCCACGGTTCCCTGAGCCCTTTCCTCTACCCTTTTGTATTCTTCTCCATGTTCAACGCATTACCTGATGTCTCACCTGTGCTTTTCCATCGCATTTCCTCACTAAGGATAACACCAACAATATCATCAAATTTTAAAGTATTTGAACCAGAGACAGAGTTACTTACAACCATGACCAATCCATTCCAACTTCTTGGCAATGAGCACAAGATTAGAAGAGCTCTAACCTCATCATCAAAGTCCACTTTTACAGAACTTAGTTGATTAGTAACCGTATTAAATTCATTTAAATAACCTGCAACAGACCCACCTTCCGACATCTTCATATTAAATAATCTCTTCATTAGAAATACCTTATTGGACGTCGAGGGTTTTTCATACAATTTTTTCAACGCATCCATCAAACCCTTCATTGTCTTTTATTTCAAGATATTGAAATCCACCGATGCTTCCAGGCTCAGCCGTATCGTTCCTAGAGCCTTTCTGTCAAAAATCTCCCATTCTTCATCCTTCATGGTCGTCGACTTCTTTGCTACTCTGCTCAATGGTAAGAATAGACCCTTCTGACATAAATAATCTCCATCTGCATATTCCATAACTGGTAGTTTTGGCAATTAAATTTCCCGACTCTAAACTTTCCATATTCCGACATTGCTCCCACTCGAACTAGGAACCCTCTTTTCCTACGAGTTACCTTACGCTCTGATACCAGTTGCTAGAAAAATAGGACCGCAGAGCAATAAAATAAAACAAATGCGGAAATAAAACATAAAATATACACAATACAAGAGAGACACAAATTTACATGGTTCACCCAGTGTGGGCTACGTCCACCAGAGAAATTGCCAGGTCCTTTCTTTATTATTATCCAGGAAAATGAAGGGATACAACCTACAACAAAACCCTCTGTAACTTCCTCTTCTTTCTCTCATAGTCTCCTCTCTCAGAATACAATACTCACCAACATACATAGCCGCAATACATTTCCCTCATAAAAGAGGGTTTCTTTCTAGGGAAAAAAACCCTAACATAATCTCTATCGTTAGATCTGCGACCTTATAATGAACGGTCCAGATTTACAATGAAATTACAATATACTTTTACAAGGTAATGTTTTCTTTGGGGGCTTCGCCCCCGAACCCCCGCTGGGGGCCCGCTTGCCCCCAAGCCTTCCAGCTGGGGGGATAGCCCCCCCAGACCCCGTAGAGGGGGTACCCCCCTCTGCACTCCCCTGTGTGGAAGAGTGTACATACTTCTTGGGTGTAAATAATTCATGGGGTATAAACACGGCTGAAAGGAAAAGACCTCTAAATTAGAAAAATAATCAGGCTCCACAACCAACAAATCTCTCTTTCATGATTAATCTCCATCCAATATATTTGAATAAATCTCCAAATCTTCAAGGGGTTGAAGAGGATTCTAATTTGAGGCTTGATGGTCAAGTTTGAATTGGTTGGAGTCTTCAAATACACATGTAAACATCATGAAACTTATCCCACTTTCATATATAAGTGTAAACATGTCATTTTTCCAATATTTAATCATAAATTCAGTAAAAAACACTAAAATAGATGCATTGGAAAATAATATGTCTAAAACCCATGTAATCATAAAAATGGTTTAATGTAAGGGTACGTGAAAGCGGAATATGGTTAAGAGTGAAGTGGAAGTGAAGTGAAAGTGAAGTGAAAGGTTGGTAAAAAGATGGTACTTTGGCGACCCAACATTAACCAGAATTTCCTACTTTTTCGATCTCTTTTAATTTCCATGCCCAAAATGAAATTTGAAGCACCGAGATCCTTCATGTCAAATCTAGAGGACAACTGAGTTTTCACATCCTATATAATATCCTTGTTGTTTCCTATCAACAACATGACATGCACATATAAGACCAAATAAATCAAATGATCACCAATTAATTTAAAATACACACAATGATCTTATTTTCTTCTTGTGAAGCCAAGTCCCAACATATAAGTATCAAATTTTTTATACCACATTCTTGGTTATTGTTTTAAACCATACAGGGGATTTTTCAGCTCGCATACCAACTCCTTCTTTCCCTTCACAACATAACCTTCTGGTTGCTTCATACAGATTTATTCTTCCAGATCCCCATGTAGGAATGTTGTCTTCACATCCATTTGTTCTATTTCAAAATCAAATGCAGTAGCAACAGATAACATAAATATTACGGAGGTTAAATTGACAAAAGGAGATAAAATCTCACCAAAATCAATTCCCTCAACCTGGGAATAGCCCTTTGCTACTAATCAAGCTTTGTATTTCTCCACTTTTCCTTCTGCATTCAACTTTTTTTTATATACCCATTTGCTGCCAATGGGATTTCTTCCTGTTGGCAACTCCACTAGATCACAAGCCTCATTCTTATCCAAAGATGCCATTTCTTCATCCATGTCCCTTTTACAGAGATTTCCATCCTCTAAATCCACTGCCTCCCTGACATTTCTAGGATCATCATCAGTAATAGACAAAGAAAAATTTGAACGGAAATCAGATGGACTATACCTTTCCAGTAGCCTTCTTTCTCAATCCGATCTCCTCAATACTGAAGTATGCGAATCTTCTTCTTCTAATTCATGTTCTTCTGTAGAGTCTGATTCATCATCCTTTAAATCAAACTCTATATTCTTTGGTTCTTCCCTACTTGATAGGGCTTCATGTTTAACAACATCCTTCATTTCTCTAAATACCACATCTCATCTATACACTACCTTCTTAGTTTTTGGGTTCCAAAGCTTATAACCTTTGAGACCATATTTATATCAAATAAAGATACACTTTTCATCATTTTTATCCAGCTTACTCCTGTTTTCCTTTGGAACATGAACATATGAATTGCAGCCAAAAAGCTTGAGATGTGTGAGAGAAGGTTCCTTGCTAGTCTATACCTCTTGTGGAGTCTTTTCATCCAACACTGATGAGGGTGATCTATTGACTAGGTAACATGCATTACCTTGTAAGATAGCTAGAGAGGTAGTNGGGTCCATAGTGGTAATAATAGAGGTAATTCAATGTAAGGTGGAATATATCTACTATATTATTAAATAAGTCCCACTATGGTAGTTAGATATAATAAATGGATAATTATATATAATAAATATAAGAGTACTTCTTAGAAGGTTCTACTTCTAGAAGATTCCTCCTCTAGAATGTTCTTAGGTGATGGTAGTACTATATAGATGGGTTCAAGCAATGAGCAATGTAATGGGATATGAAGAGAGTATTGTATTTGGAGTGGTATCTTAATAGGAGGATGCCCCCTCGAAGAGGCAAGTGAACATGAGAGGATCCCTTCCATAATAGGATCCATTGTATGGTGTTTCCCTACCTTAAGGGTTTGGTAATAATAAAGTGTGGTTTCTTCTATCTTGCTTTGTGGATCTATTGTGTATTTAGTATTTTTGGTGATTATATTTGTATATCTATTCAGGTTCTTAACAATTGGTAACATAGAACTTTCCTTGGCATACATTGTATGAAAATATTTTCTATTTTTTGCAGATTTTTTTTCGAAGAAGGAAAAAGAGGGCCGCGACATTATAGAATGTTTAGGTATATTTATATGCAAAATTTGTATAAATAGGTTGTATATATGATTTCCTCTCATAAAAACACCCAAGTTAAAAAAAAATTGTCTGAAACAAAGTCCGAAAAGTCAAGATATTGAAGTTTTAAAATCTGTAATTTTTCAGGGTTATTTTTGCGGACGACGACACAATTTTTATTTATTTATGTAGAATATGGAGGCCAAATTTTCCCAAAAAAATTACATATATGAGTTCCTCTCACAATTTCACCCAATTTAAAAAAAAATCAGCCGAAATGGAGTCTCGGAAGTGAATTTATGAGCATTTTAAATTCAACAGTTTTTCAGGGTTTTTCCAGAAAAAACGCGATTTTTTGTCGTAACTTATTGTATATCAAATTCGATGGCCTCACAAACTAACTCAGTGATAGTTTTATTAGTATTCAAGATTCATTGGATAACATGCATGATATATTTTTTATGGAAGACATCAGGGAAGAACATAATCAAGAAATATATGTTTGGTATGATTTGGAGGCCGATTGCGATGATTGGTATATGGATAGTTGTCATTTCTAGGATGACAACCATTTTCATATTTTATTTGATAAATCTAATCCACTTTATGCAGAGAGTATCAATGTGACAAATTGAGATCCAATGATTATTACCAGCATCCATCCTGCATATTCTACAGTGATATTATTCCTTCCAGATTCTGCTACGGCCATTTTCCACTATGTGGATGGATCTTCTTATTTGGATCTACATGACAGGTGTCAGTCTTTGGAGCATCATTTTCAGTTGGTTATTGGGTGTCGATATCTTCCATGTGGGGGGTTCACATGAGTAATTGGACATGAGACCCTGGTTTACAATGGTGGTTGGACTACTTTAGCATGGTGGCTTCCATTTCTCAATGGGACCATGGTTCTCTAATCTACTTCAACATTGTGGTCCAAAATTATCCATGGGACCGTGGTATATGGTTTTACATCAAGCGTTGAGGACAACACTTTCATAAGGGGGATGGAATGTAAGGTAGATAGAGAGGTATTTGGTGGGTGGGGGACGGCGGGGACAAATAACCCATAGTGATAATAGTGGAATTTGTCTACTATATTATTAAATAAGACCCACTATGGTAGTTAGATATAATAAATGGGTAATTAAATATAACAAATGTAAGAGGACTTCTTAGAAGGTTCTACTTCTAGAATATTCCTCTAGAATTTTCTTAGGTGATGGTAGTACTATATAGAGGGGTTCAAACAATGTAATGGGATATGAAGAGAAAAATTGTATTTGGAGCTGAAGCTCATTAGGAGGTTTCCCCCTCGAAGAGGCAAGTGAGTAGGAGAGGATCCTTTCCATAATAGGATCCATTGTATGGTGTTTCCCTACATCAAGGTTTTTTATATAATAAAGTAGTGGTTTTCTATTTTTCTCTGTGGATCTATTGTGCATTCAGTATTTGTGGTGATTATATTTGTAGATCTTTTCTCGTTCTTAACATATCCACTGCCTCTGCCCATAATTCTTGCCCTAACCCGACATCACTGAGCATGCACCTTGCTTTTTCCATCAGTGTCTTATTTATCCTTTCTGCAACTCCATTCTTCTAATATGGAGTAGTCTTCTTCCTTGTTATATCGCACTTCTTACAGAATTCTTCAAATTCATTTCCGCAGAACTCTCTGCCATTATCTGTCCTCAACACCTTAACTTTTTTCTTTGTTTGATTCTCAACAAGAGCCTTAAACTCTTTAAACCTGTCAAAGACTTCAGATTTCTTCCTCAGGAAATACATCCAAGTCTACCTTGAGAAGTCATCTATAAATGAGACATAGTACAGAGATTTTCCCAATGATGGGACCGACACAGGTCCAAAAACATCACTGTGAACTGGCTGTAAAATTATTTCTGCCCTCGTTGCACCAGAGGGGAATCTTACCTGATTCTGCTTCCCTTATAGACAATGTTCACACAAATCAAAATCCAGAGAGCAGTTAGACATACTTTCAACCATACATTTACCGTGTAGTAGTCAAAGACCATTCTCTCTGATATGCCCCAATATTTGATGCCACATCATAACCTTTTCTTCAGAGACTGTAGGAGTTCTTTCTTCTTCAAATCCAATATGAGGAACGATGGAACTATTACACCCATCACTAATAGTGCTTAGTTGTAGATTATATAGAGTTCCAAACAGAACTCCCCTCGGCAACACCATTGCTCCTCGAACCATCCTGCAGGTTTCCTTTTCAAATATTGTTTTTACCCCTATATCATCCATTTTTCTTACAGAAATCAAATTTCATTCCAAACCTGGGATGTGCAGAACACCAAAAAGTGTTCTAATCCTTCCATCTATGAGTCTCAACTTGACCCTTCCTCTTCCTATGATTTTGGTTGTCGAATCATTACCTAAGAAAACATTGCCTCCATCATACCTTTCATATTCGTAGAACCACTCTCTCTGGGGATTCATATGAAAGGATGCACCAGAGTCAACCAACCATGCCTCATGATCTTCATGTGTGCTAGAAGAGGCCAAGTACACATCCTCTCCTTCTTCCTTGGAGTTCTTTTCTTCTGTAGACGAAGATTCTTCAGATCCCTTCTTTTTCTCAACTTTGGATCTACACTGCTTCTTATAGTGCCCCTCTTTTCCACATATCCAACACACCCTTACAAACTTTCTGGGAGATTTAGATCTACCCTTAGACTTAGATCTCCTACTTAAGAAATTAGATCTATTTTTTTCTTGGGAACATCCTCTTGCAAATAATGTGTCTATGACATGTCTTTCCATATTCTTTCGTCTCATCTCCTCTGACAAAAAGGATGAGACCACTTCTTCAAACTTCAAGGAAGTTGCATTACTACCTATGGCCAAAACCAGACTATCCCATGAGTTAGGTAAAGAACACAACAAACTAATACATTTATCTTCATCTGAAATTTTAATCTCAATAGATACTAACTGACTTACCACATTATTGAAGGTGTTCAAATTCTCTGCCACCGAGTCTCCATCTCTCATCCTTAGGTTATAAAGTTTCTTTCTCATGAATAGTTTGTTTACAACTTCCCCAACTTTTTCCATAAATCCTTGGTTGTAGCTTCCTCTGACACATTTAGTAATACTGAATCAGAGAGACAGACTCAGATTGTTCTCTTTGCCTTCCGATCCAAGTTTTTTCATTCATTTGCAGAAGTTCTTGTAGATGCAGTACCTAGATCTACCGCTATCCACTGATCTCTATCCACCAACAAATCTTCCATCTTGATATTCCACAGGTTAAAATTTTTCCCATTAAACTTCTCGATCTCCATATTCAAATTGCTTACCATTTCTTTTCACTTGAAAAAACAATACCATAGATATCCTAATGTAACAAGGCTTTTCACAGTCCTGAGCCAAACCCTTGACCACAAAGGCGTCTCTTTGAAGCCAATAAAGCTCTCATTCCAAATGTAAATTCTAACCTTGTATAATATCTATTGCAAAAATATATTTAGTAAATGAACAAAAAAGATCAATGAAAAATACAAACGTTACACAAAGATTTTTCCCCTGGAAACCCAAACCAGGAAAACCAACATATTCTATATTATTCATCATGTTACAACGTTTACAATAAAAAATACATATAGGATCCAGTGACATCTAAAATCCTAACCCAATGACCTGGATTAGTCCAAAACTCTAATTCTTTAACCGAAAATAGAAAACCATTGGTAAAGAAACCATGTGTTGAAAAACCATCTAAATATAATGCAGTCCCGAGGCACAAAAAATGTGGTCTCGAGGCAGAAAAAAAATTCAGGGGAGCTACCCCTAAAACCGCACGCGGGGGGCTCCACCCCCTTTCACCCCCCCTCTAAACCCCCTGCAGGCCTGACGCATACACTCTGACACTACTACTCATGTAAAGAATATAACGCATACCCAACTCTTGTGATATTGACTAATTTCTCGTGAGTGTGGAGGACTCTTGATAGGTTGAGGATGCCGACAACATCGATGGAGCTCCTTAGAATCCGGATCGAGTCAGGGAGTGGATTGTTTATGGTTTTTGTATTTATCTTATTGCATATGTGACATATAACTGATATAATATGATGGTGTTTACGGATCACTGACATGTTGTTGATGGACGCAGGTAGACGATAGCTTGTTAATCAAACTCACATTTGAAATAGAGGGGTCACACACAACAACCAGAGACATTGAGGGAGAGGTGTGACAACAACCCTACCACAACCTACTAGCACTCCCACCATGGTTCGAACTGTAGGTTAACGATTACCTAGTTTGAGAAGGCCAATGATGTTGAGATGACAGACTATGAAAGTCGCTCACGATGATTCTAAGGGGTGTGAAATAAGGCATGATCCTTATTCCTTAGAGGCCCTTAGTCTTCCACAAGGTCACCTGATAGAGTATTGACTCCTGGGGTTTGACGCCTACTAAAATTAGTGAAAAGGCGAGTGGCACTCTTGGTGATCCGGATTATTTTTGGCACAAAATGAGATCGGAGATATAATAAAGAAATGCATAGAGATATCGTAGATATTCAATAATATAATAGAAATATATCAGAGATGCAATCATAAACATAGATATATAATAATACATTATTTCTATTAATGAAATAAATGTACAGAGACTGTAAAATACAAAGTGAAAGACTCGATAGAATGGCGGTAGGTTATCTATGAGAAGAGATGTGACGGCTACTTGCATTCGCAAGAAGATGATTACAATGAGGCTCTGAAGGTCTTTTTACAATAAAAAAGAATGTCAAAAGTTCTAGACATCCAAAAACCTAACCCTAGAAGATGAAGCGCCAAAAGTCATGTGGGCCCCGTTTGTGTAAGTTAGTACATCAACTTCCCGGGGTAGTAACTTTTGCATACGATCTCCGTTTTAGGCGTATGATAGCTCGTTGGAAATGTATCGTCGAGAAGATTCATTGAGAACCTCGATATAGAAAAACCTTCATTTGGGCCCTCAAAATGGCCCCGGAAGTTAAAAACTGCTAAAAATAGTAAATTATCAAATTTGCGAGAAAACTATTTTGAGCTAGTCAGAAAAGGTTGGTGGTCACCAATATCCACCTAGATCACTTGGAGCATGTAGTGTGTCTTGAAGGGCATGTGAGGCAAATAAAACAGGAATGCAAGCGAGTGGCACCCTTGGAACACGTAGTGCATCTTGAAGGGCACGTCGTGATTTTAACTAGGGAAAGTTAATAAACCTAGTACCTAGAAAACTATGCCTCCTTAGGACCTGGTCAGCCTTAAAATGAATGATGGTATGAGTAAAGTTTAATAACTAATTTTTTTCCCTTAAAAAATGTCGTCACCCTATTGAATTTAAAACCTAGGTCTAAGTAGAACATGTGAACAAAAAAACCTAACTCGTCTTGTAACAAGAAGGGGGCAAAGAAAATTCAAACATTAATAATTAAAATAAAATTTTAATGAAGGATTAAATTATTAAAAGGGTAAATTGTTGTTTATGTTTAAACTTGTTGATTCTGAACTTAGATAAAAAGAGGAACTTAAAGAAAATGGGGAAACTTAAAGAAAAAGGGGAATGTCTAACTTAGTTGAGAATCTGGTCTTTGGAACTTTCTATTTGTGAACTCAACTAGGCTTTAAGTAAGGCGTCAGTCATTTAAGAAATGTAAGGGAAAAAATGGACACCGAGGAACATTTTTAGGAACGCTTTTAGGTGGGTGAGGGAAATAGGCAAAATTGAATTAATTAATTAACTAATTTCTTGTGCAAATAAATGATCGGGTGACATATGTACGGGGGAGGTTTATCCTAATTAAATTTAATAAAAAGAATCTGATGAGGGTTTGAGAAACTAATTACTAAGAAAAATCTATAAAAAGGATGGCACAGGAGGAGTATGGATCACATCTGGTAGTAATAAGGTTACGTTGCCGATATTTTTCTTGATTGATTTTCCTGGTGGGATTTGAGATGCCCAGCTCGATTAGAGAGTGATAGCTCGACCTTGCGAGGAAAGATGGGAGCTAGGGGTTCATGTGCGTTGCCCTTTGGTAGCTCGGAGGCTTAGGGGGGAGAAGATTACCCCTAGCATTGAATGGGAGGTAGTCTCATCGATAAGCAAGTGGGAGCGAGGAGGATCATCAATAGTTGATTATCATTGACAAGTCCATCCGTTGGTTAAGGTACACAGGTTCAATTTCACATTTTTAAAGTAGTTAAATTTTGTATGTGGTTTTATACGTATATGGATGTGGAATTGGTTTTTGGTTCTGCCCATGATTTTAAGGGTTCCTTGCCCCTTGTATTTTTTTGCATGTAACTTTTTCCCAGCTTGGGATTGCATTCATCTACTATTCTATGTTTTTAGTTTAAGATCTCTAAGATTGTTCACCCCTTTCCCCACCTTGGTCCTTGTGTTTTCCTGGTGTTTTCTAATTCAAATGGCTCTGAGATGCATGAAAATGAACTCACCCATTCTCCTTTTTTTACCTCCAATTCGTTTTTACACAGTAATTTAATTCCTTCATTACCTAGAAATTTTATGCCTTTAATATCTGTGTTTTTGGTTGATACCTGATGTTATCAAGTAGGGTTTCGGCCTGGTTATCAGATAGGTTGAGACCCTAAGCTATAATTGGAGCAAACAAGTTTCAGTTTACCTCAAAAATTAATTTATGGCGTCTCAGATCATCCTTTATAGGGTTTTAATTACAATTCCTTGTTAAATATTCGTTTATGATAAATTGTGAAGGACAGAGAAATGTAGAGAGAAAAGAATAGTATATTCAAATGTATGAAGAAATACAGAACAGAACTGAAGAGTCCCAAACAATAGGAAATAGCTGAGCTTATATATGCTCGAGCAAGACAGAAATAGAAAGTACAATTGTCCAGTACAGTTGGCAGTGTACGGTTAGTCTGTTGAGGATACAATATATTTAACACTCCCTCTTAGACTCAACAGTTACAATCAGCAGCACTGACTATGCCTAAGTGCTGTCTCTGGAAGTCAAAAACTGACTTTCCTAGT
>ML785116.1:2390002-2423058 GCA_009831015.1 Picea engelmannii | reverse complement strand
TGTGGCTCGTAACAATTATATATATATATATATATATATATATATATATATATAACTATTACGAGCCCCCATTAAAATAGTTATATTCGTCGAACAACTCAGACATCTGCAGGTAATATCCGATTTTTGAATAATCCAAAATATTACAAAACCCGTAATACAATCTACAGGGTACTATCCAATCATCCAAAACATTACAAAACTCGTATGTGGTTTCTTTTATTTATTTATAATTATATATATAACATGGGGCGATGCTGGGCATCGCCTCAACCCCCAGCGCGGGCAAGGGCCAGGTCCCGTGGGTACCCATAGGACCTGGCCCTTGCCCGCATAGAGGGTTGGGGTGATGCCTGACATCACCCCATGTTATATACATATCACCCCATGTTATATACATATATATTTCATGACTTGTTATATATATATTTCCAATTCCAATATATTCAAATAAAAAAATTACATGATTCTTTAGCAATTGTAAGGTATGTGTTTAAATAGAAAGAATTCAAATCAATAATAAGTAATTTTTTTAGTGATATAGTAGGTGTTTTGTTTAATTAAAGATATTATATTAAAAATGAGAAAGATTTTTTGGGATATTTTTCACATATTTTTTCATTAATATAAAAGCTCTTTTACAACTATTTATATATTTTTTCATTAATATAATTTTTTTTTTACAACCATTTGTCAACATATGATTTTTTTTTATTGCTTATTCACTTCATAAATCAATGTAGTTTTTCATTCATAAAAAAAACTCTTTTACAACCATTTCTAAATATACGATGATTTTCTTTATTGCTTATTTACTTCATAAATTAATGTAGTAAGGTACATAGCATGAAATATATAAAAACAATTACACTTGTATAACTTTAATATTAATCTTTCAAATATATATAACTCTATGAAATATTAAATCTTTCAAATATTAAATGGCATATATTTCATAACAATATATTTGAAATATTTTTGTTTAAAATTTAATATTGCATAGAGTTATACAATGTCATACATGTTCCATGTTAAATCTTTGAAATATTTCATGACTTGTTATATATATATTTTATTAATTTGCAATTAATTTTTTTAATTTTAATGTTTTGTTAATATTTTTTTATTATATTTGTTTTAATTTTGACATGATTTTAGTATTTTTTTTTGTGTTTTTGTCATATTTTTTTAATCTTTTTTTAGGTTTTAATGGATTTTTTATTAATTTGTTTTTCAAAAATAAATATATATATTTTTTTAAATTATTGTTTTATGGGGAAAATTTCAATTGTTTTTTATTCTTTTTAGTTTTTGTTTTTATCCACCTTTTTTTAATGTTTTTTTTTTCCAAATTTGGGTTTTGAATATATATTTTTAAATGTATTGTTTTCATGACATTATGTATTAGGTTGTGTTTGGAGTGATAAACTAAGATTTAAAAAGTAAGCATTTAAGGGTTTATTTGATGATTTTGTTTTTAGTAACGATGATTTTGATTACCACTTTTAAAAAATGTTATTTTAATACCCCAATTTTAAAATGGGTTCTACTAGTAGTAGTACATTTCAATTTGATGGTTGATTTTGGGGTTTTGGTTTTAATGGTACTGACTACTAAAAATACAATTTCAAAATATCTATAAATTTAACTTTAAAAAAAAAAAATTGTAACATCTCTTTTTTTAGGTGTCAATTTGAAGGCTTTTGTGAGTTACTGTCTGAGTTTTGAAGGCCATGTTTGAAAAATGTTGTAATTTTGACCCCGTTTAAAAAAATGGTGCTACCGATAGCACCACTTTTTGATTTGGGGGTTGATTTTGATGTTTTTTATGAAAAAATATGGGGTTTTGGGGCTAGAGTTATCGTTTTGAAATCACAGTTCTCATTAAGGAAGCCTATAGAGAACTTTATTGTGTGCATTCGAATGTGAAGAAAATGTATGCAAACATGAGGAAGCTTTTCTTCTGGGTAGGCATGAAGCGCGATGCAGTCCATTTCGTTACCAAGTGCCTAGAGTGTCAACAAGTGAAAGCAGACCACGATCACCCGATAGGTCTCCCACAACCACATGATGTTCCTATGTCCAAGTGGGAAGTCATTTATATGGATTTTGTTGTGGGGTTTTCGCTCACATCTCATAGACATAATGCCATTCTTGTGATAGTTGATAATTTAGCCAAGAGTGCTCATTTTATTCCAGTTAGAGACACTTACAATGTCACTGATGTGGAACACATGTTTGTAAGTGAGGTCATCCATCTACACGGGATAACCAAGAAGATCATTTCAGATAGGGACTCCAGATTCACTTCCAGGTTTTGGACAAGTTTTGTAAGTTTTAAACCTGTGAAGTAAATCAATGCATATATATTCTTAAGAAAAACAAAATTTAATCGATGGCTCATACACAGAGTACATAGAGATTTTATAATGGAAACCCTCAACATTGAAAGCCTTTCTTATATTCATTATTGAATTTCACCATTCACCATACAACATATACAATGTTTTTAGGTATTCCGTAGATACCAAAACCCTAATCCCTTAATCTAGAATTAATTTAGTAAACCGATAAAAATAGCAAAAACTGCCCAAAAACAAATTTCGGGGTGCTGCCTCGGGCTAACACCCGATACCAAACGTTGAGCGTAACTAGGGGGGGCATACCTGCCCCCCCCTAGGAAAGTGCCTGACACACACGACACAAAGAGAAATACTAGAGGGATCGTCAAACGCAGTTGTCGAACCTGATGCGCCCCCACACACACATGAAAACAATATAACACATACCCAACATTCTCCCACTTGTTGTTTTCTTTGCATCTAGGGGTCCAGGGGATTATATAGTCAACAATCCAAGGCAACAATGCCCATTGTTACTCTACACCAGCAGAACTTTTTTGTGCTCACATACTTTGTCAATGAATCTGCAACATTCTTCAAAGTGTCAACCTTTTCAAGCATCACCTTCTTTTCCTCAACCATGTCTCTCACAATGTGATACTAAATATCAATATGCTTTGTCTTTGAATGATAAGCTAGGTTATTTTCCAGGAAGATTGCACTTTCACTATCACAATCTAATCTCACTGCTTGTTGTACCAACCCAATACCTGAACACAATCTTTGTAACCGCACTTCTTCCTTGCTTGCATGAGTGGCTGCCATGTATTCAACTTCTGTAGTTGAGAGTGGCACTACAACCTGTCTTTTGCTCATCCAATTGATTTCTCCTCCAAATAGGTTAAACACATACCCACTTGTAGATCTTTTGCAATCCATATCTCCAACCCAGTCTACATCAACAAAGCCATGTATGTCCACCACTTTGTATAATCCTGATCTTCCTTGGTAGCACAATCCATAACTGGTAGTGCCATGAAGATAACTGAAGACCCTCTTTAGTGTTGTCCAATGCTCCTTCCCTGGTTTTGACATATACTTGCTCAAAACTCCCACTGCATGTGCAATGTCTGGTCTAGTACAGACCATTGCGTACATCAAAATTCCAACTGCACTGGCATACAGAACATGGGACATGTCCTCTTCTTCTTCCTGTGTCTTGAGACACTGATCTGCAGGTAAATTTACACCTATAAGAATAGGAACCTTGATTGGTTTACTTCCATGCATATTAAACCTCTACAATATTGTCTCAACATATTTTCTCTGATTCAACCAGAGTTTCTTGTTTGCACGATCTCTTTTAATCTCCATTCTCATAATGAAGTTAGCAACATCGAGATCCTTCATGTCAAATTTGGAGGATAGTTGTGATTTCACCTCCTTGATAACATCCATGTTATTTCCTACCAACAACATGTCATCAACATACAACACTACATAAATGAAGTGATTACCAACCTGCTTGGAATATACACAGTGATCAGCCCTGCTTCCTACAAATCCCAATCCAAGGATGTATGTGTCAAAATTTTGGTATCGCATCCTAGGAGATTGCTTCAGACCATATAGTGACTTCTTTAGCTTACAGACCAACTCTTTCTTTCCCTTCACTACAAATCCTTCTAGCTGCTTCATGTAGATTTCTTCTTCCATATCCCCATGTAAGAATGCTATCTTCACATCCATCTGTTCCACTTCAAGATCAAAAGCAGCAACAATAGATAAAAGAAATATAATATAAGTTAACTTAGAAATAGGAGAAAAAATATCACCAAAGTCAATTCCCTCTACCTGGGAATAACCTTTTTCTATTAACCGAGCTTCGTATTTCTCCACTTTACCTTGTGCATTAAACTTCTTCTTAAACAACCATTTTCTACCAACATTTTTTCTTCCAGCTGGCAACTCAACTATATCCCATGCCTCATTCTTATCCAAGGAATCCATTTCTTCAACCATGGCCTTCTTCCAGAGTTTACTATCCTCTGAATTCACTGCTACCATGACAGTTCTGGGATCATCATCAGTAATAGATAAAGCAAAATTGGAATGGAAATTAGGTGGACTATACCTTTCTGGTTTCCTTTTATCTCTTACTGATCTCCTCAATACTTGGGTATGAGGTTCTTCTTCTCCTTCTTCTTCTACATCCTCTTCTTCAGATGATTCAGATTTTGCATCATCCAACTCAAGCTCTATTTTCTCAGGTTCGTATTGCATTGGTAGGAATTCCTATTTGGACACATCTTTTACCTATCTGAAAACAACATCTCGACTATAAACAATCTTCTTGGTTTCTGGGTTCCAAATCTTATAACCTTTCACGCCATCTTTATAACCAATAAAGATACACTTTTCAACCTTTTTATCCAGCTTACTCCTATTTTCCTTTGGAACATGTACATAAGCATCACAACCAAACACTTTAAGATGTTGAAGAGAGGGTTTCTTTGCAGACCATACCTCGTGTGGAGTTTTATCATCCAACGTTGATGAAGGTGATCGATTGACCAGGTAACATGATGTACCCACTACCACTGCCCAAAATTCTTATCCTAACCCGGCACCGCTGAGAATGCTCCTTTATTTTTCCATCAGTGTCCTATTCATCCTTTATGTAACTCCATTCTATTGAGGAGTGTATGGAGTAGTATCCTGCCTTCCTATACCACACTTCTTACAAAATTCTTCGAATTCATTTCCACAGAATTCTCCACCATTATCTGTTCTCAATACCTTTATTTTCTTCTCTGTCTGATTTTCTACCAGAGCCTTAAACTCTTTAAATTTATCAAATACCTCATATTTCTTTCTAAGAAAATAAATCCATGTGTTCCTTGAAAAATCATCTATAAATGAAACATAATACACAGATCTACCTAGGGATGGAACAGGAATAGGTTCAAACACATCACTGTGTATCAACTCTAAGATCCCCTTTGCTCTTGTAGCACCAGATGGGAATCTTACTCGATTCTATTTACCATATATGAAATGTTCACAGAAATCAAAATCCAGAGTGCAATTAGACATACCTTCAACCATGCCTTTACTGTGTAGTGTTTGAAGGCGCTTTTCTCCAATATGCCCCGGTATTTGATGGCACAGCATGATCTTGTTTTCAGGGATGAGATTGGTCTTGTATTCTTTATTTGTCTACTCAAAGACAATAGAACTGTTACACCCATTAGTATAAGTTCTTCCTAACAACTTGTACATAGTTCCACACCAAACTCCCCTCATCAACACCATTTCCCCTTGTACCATATTGCACGTGTTCTTTCCAAATACGGTATCCACTCCTGCATCATCCAACTTGCTTACGGATATTAGGCTCCTGACAAGTTTTGGAATGTGCAGAACCCCAGGGAGTGTTCTAATCCTTCCATCTTTTACCAACAACTTAACCCTTCCACGTCCTGAGATTTTTGTTGTCGAGTCATCTTCTAGGAATACATCACCACCATCATATTTTTCATATTCAGAGAACCACTCACTGTGAGGAGTCATATGGTATGATGAACCTGATTCAATCAACCATACATCGCAGTCTTCATGTGTACTTGTAGATGCTAGGTAAACATCACCTCCTTCTTCAATGGAGGTTTTCGCCTCTATGGAAGAGGTACTATCAAATACCTTTGGTTTTTCAACCTTCTTAGACTTGCAATCTTTCTTATAATGCCCTGTGTTACCACACTTCCAACATTTCCTCAAATATTTTTCTGGAGACTTAGATCTACCTTTAGATTTAGATCTCTCCCCTGAAGGCTTACCAGGATTCCTGTCTTGGGTACGACCTCTTACAAATAAAGCATCTGTGCTATGACCATCCATGATTTTCCACCTCATCTCTTCAGACAGCAAGGATGAAACTACATCCTCATACTTCAATGTAGATTGAGTGGTACTACCAATTGCTACAACCAGATTATCCCAAGATTCTCGAAAAGAACATAACAAAGTAATACGCTTATCTTCTTCTGCAATCGTAATATTAACAGAGACAAGTTGACTTACTAGAGTATTAAAGGCATTTAGATGTTCTGTCATAGAATCTCCATCTTCCATCCTAATATGATACATCTTCTTTCGAAGAAACAACTTGTTTACCAGGGACTTTGATTGATACAAATTCCCCAACTTATCCCATAGTTCCTTGGCTGTAGACTCTCTTGAGACATTCAACAACACTGAATCTTCCAGGCAGAGTTGAATAGTACTCCTTTCTCTTATGTCCAACTTCTCCCAATCTTCCTTCGACATACCAGTAGGTGGTCTACTGGTATTTTGTGTACTAGTAGGTTGTGTACTAGTAGCTTGTGTGCTAGTAGACGGTGTACTAGTAGGCTGTGTACCAGGATCCACATCAATCCATTGTTCTTTGTCTACAAGAAGGTCCTCCATATTCAACTTCCATAGCTCAATTTTTTTACCGTTGAACTTCTCTATCTCGATTCTAGAAGAGCTTTCCATTCCTCTTTCTGCACTCAAATCACCATTGCAAAATCTCCCACTAAACCCAGGTTTATCACAGACCCAAGATAAACTTGATCTATCAAGACTGAGACAAACCCTCAACAATAAAGGCATCCCTCTAAAGACAAAAATGAGCTCTGTTACCACATGTAAGTTTTAAACCTATGAAGTAAAGAAATGCATATAGATTCTTAAGAAAAACAAAATTTAATTAATGGCTCATACACATAGTACACAAAGATTTTATACCAGAAACCCTCAACCGGGAAAACCTTTCTTATATTCATTATCGAATTTCACCATTCACCATACAATATATACAATGTTTTTAGGTACTCCGTAGATACCAAAACCCTAATCCCTTAATCCACGATTAATTTAGTAAACTGCTAAAAATAGCAAAAACTGCCCAAAAATATTATTTGGGGCATTGAGCGTAACGAGGGGGGGCATAACTTCCCCCCCATCTAGAACCCCCCTAGGAAATCACCTGACACACAAGACACAGAGAGAACTACTAGAGGGATTGTCATACATAGTTATCAAACCTGATGCACCCACACACACACATGCAAAGAATATAACACATACCCATCAACATTGGGGACTCAGTTGAACTTAAGCACAACTTATCATCCTGAAACAAATGGAAAAACTGAGAGAGTAAATAAAGTCACGAAATACATGCTTAGGATGTATGTCATGAATAATCAAAACCATTGGGAGAATTACCTACCTTTGGTAGAGTTCACCTACAATAACAATTTCCATAGCTCCATTGGAATGCCACCCTACAAAGCTCTGTATGGAAGGCCATGCAGAACATCGTTGAGCTGGAAAATATTGGAAGACCGCATGACAGTAGGGCCATAATTGATTCAAGAGATGGAGGAACAGGTGATGCAGATTAGGTACAGACTAAAGGAAGCACATGATAGACATAAAAGTTATGCTAATGCACATAGGACTGACCAAAGTTATAAAGTGGGAGATCAAGTTTTCATTTGTATGAGACCCAATAAGAGTACCATTTGGTTTGGGAAGGGGACAAAGTTGCCACCTTGATTTATAGGACCGTTTGAAATCCAAGAGAAAATTGGACCCATTTCCTATCATGTCGTACTGCCACCCACTTGCATAAAACTCATAATTTTTTTCATGTATCTGTTCTACGTCATTATGTTGTTGATGAATCACATAAACTAAATTGGAAGGAATTGTAGGTATCAGACGTGGGAACCCTCACGGTAGAACCGTTACGCATATTGGACCATAGAGTCCGACATCTCAGGAACCATCTGGCAGACCAAGTTAAAGTCCAGTGGGACAAGTATAGTCCAGGATCTGCTACTTGGGAGGATGCCGAGACATTACGACGAGATTATCCCTCACTTTTGTGAACACCTTGAGAATATGTTTCTCGAAGGTTGGGTGTATGTAATACCACCTTTTGACTTAGATAGCTATGATTACCTGAGGCCTAATCACCTTTATTTTCTATTCACAGTGAAACTATTAATGGTACGCTTGAACTTTTAAGATGTATGAACCTTTATGAATGTTTAAAACGTTATTTGACTGATGATGGATATAATGTGATCTATGATGTGAATGTAAATTCTATGAATGTTTAAATATTATTTGAATGATGATGGATATGATGTGATCTATTATGTGAATGTAAAATCTATGAATGTTTAACATTATGTGAATGATGGTGGATATGATGCAATCTATTATGTAAATGAAAATTCTATGAACGAGTATCGTTAATTGAATTATGGGGATATTATGAGATCTATTTCCAACTTGAAATTTTTGACATTTAAAGTTGTTGGTACGTGGATACCGAATTGAGATTATGGTCAAATGCATTTACATGATGATAATGCATAAATATATATGAGTTTGTGTTATAGACTAATTTGCAGTTCAATGGGCTATGAAGTAGCCAAGGGATAATGGTAATAAAAGTGGATGTCATGACCACCGACTGAGAAACAATATGGTATGAATCTTTGCATGTGAAATTATATTGGTACGAATGCACTGCTATGATATATGGACCATTGCATGTTTTCTAGTGGTGACTACCCAAATTGAATAAACGATGACAAAATTCCCAGCAACACAGTGCCACTGTATATTCCATTGTAGGGTGTGGACCCTAGTCTTATTAGGAGGGGTGGAGGCATTTCCCACCATGTATCCTCTGAAACCTAGAGTCATGGGAGGACGGTGTTAGCTCACGCTCCCCTAGACGTGTGATGTTGAGTGTCATTTGCTTGTTGGGGAAGCTTGGTCAAGATAGTGACACTTCCGCTTATTGGTTCTATTTGGATTTAGGTCAATATAGTTGATGCTCCAAGATAGTCCAATAGAGGAAGGATAGAAATGGAAGATGGAAGTAAGTTAGGGATGAAGGATGAATAAAAACAGTTGAGAGTGTATGGAGATTTGCCTTATGGTGGAATTTATGGTTTTCCCTTCTGAAAAGAAAATATGTATATATGTATATTAATAATTACTTAACTAAACTACAATTGTCTAAATAAACGTTGTTGAGCTAGATTATTGTAATTAAAGGATTTCGCAAACATTTAATTGGTTTATTATCTTTTATAAAATGAATAGTCTTGTTGATTGGATTGGATGCATACAAGAAGTATTATAGGTTTGATAGTTATTGTCATTAGTACATGCACAAGACTTGTATGTACTAGCTACATATGTATTTATTGCACATGTACACTAGTATGTATGAGTTTTCTTTGGTCTACTTATTGATAATGTTGTTTATTGGATATGAATGTGTGAACCATGTGTCATTTCCCTTGTATTATAAATTGCTTTAACTTCGGGACAAAGTTTCTTGAAGGGTGGGTGTATGTAACAACCTTAATTAATCCTTTAATAAACATTAGTTTAATAAGTATTAGATTAATAAATATTAGTTTAATAAACTATTTAAATAGATTTTATTTTTTATTATTATTTATGAAGATTTAGTTTATAATATAATGGTTATTGGTATATGGGCCAATTTATGGGAGGGATAAGGTGGTTGGGTGATTAATGAAGGGAAGGTGGTGGATAATGAAGGGTAAGGAATATAAGGCAAGGGAGAGAACTTGGGAGGGGGGATATTTTGGGTGGAAGAATATTTTCATATTGGGAGAGGGTGAGAAAAGTTGGAGAAAGGGAGGAGAAGGGAGGAACAGTTTGGGGACTGCATCTGTTTTACTGGTTTTACTTGCAACTTTCTTGAGGACTCTCACAGGTGCACGTGTTGCCAGTAATTTTGGGCTTAGGGGCTAGGAAAACTTAAGGAATCCTAGGACTAGGGAGCCGGATAGGCCGTTCCTAGCTGGCTGGGAGGTTAATCAGTGTGGGAAGATCTTGAGAACAACATCAGTTTCAGGTAGATACATTTTATTATCATCATTATTATGTTGTTGTTCATTATCGTTATGTTGTTCATTATTGTTATATTGTTCATTATTATTATACTAAACATGTTGTTCATTATCATGTTGCTCATTTTTAACTCTGATGAACATTGTTATTATGTTGAATAGTGAATAAAGAATAAATTATGATAGCATTTCTATATCTAGATTTATGTTTTATAAGGCTCTGTATGGACAGGCCTTACACAACCTACTAGCACTCTCTTCATGGCTCGAAATATAGGTTAACAATTACCTAGTTCGAGAGATCCACGATGTTGTGAGGGTAGAATGAGACAGTCGCTCATGAAGATTCTAAGGGGAGCACAATAAGGTAGGGTCCTTATTCCTTAGAGGCCCTTAGTATCCCACAACATGTCATGGCGAATTTTTGACTCCAAGGGTTGGACGTCTAGAAAACACAGTCAAAAGGCGAGTGGAACCCTTGGAGCACGTAGTGCATCTTGAAGGGCATGTTGCATAAATGAAACATGAATAAAGGTGAGTGGTACCCTTGGAGCACGTAGTGCATCCTGGAGGGAACGTCGTGATTTTTAACATAGGTGAGTCAATGAACCTAGGTACCTAGAAAACAATATCTTATTTTGACTTGCTCAGCCTTAAAATAATTGTTGTATGAGTAAAGTTTAAAAATTAAAAAAATTCCCTTAAAAACAATTTTTCTAAGCCTAGTTGAAATTAGAGCATAGGTCTAAATGGGGTATGAAGAAAAATCAAATTTAAAATTTAAAGGAGAAAGAATTTATCAAAAATTTAATTGTTGGTTATGTGCAAAAACTTGCTAATTTAGAACTTAGACAAAAAGGGAAAAATTAAATGCAAAAGGAATATGGAACATAGAAGGGAATCTAGTCTAGAGAACTTTCCAAATTAGAACTCAACTAAGATTTAAGAAAGACGTCAGTCATTAAGGGAGTGTGAGGGAATAAAGTGACATCAGGGAGTGTTTTTAGGAACGCTTTTAGGTGGGTGAGGGAATTTGGCAAATTAAATTAATTAATTAAATGAAATTATGGTGCAACTAAGGGATCGGGTGACAAGTGTATGGGGGAGAATTTTTTCTAATTAATTTTTCATAAAACGAATTTAATGCGCAAATGGAAGTATCACTAAGAAAAAATCTATAAAACAAATGGCAGAGAAGGGGAATGGATCATGACTGGTATGCGTAAGGTTATGCTGCCAGATTTTTCTTGACTGATTTTTCTTATGGGAGTTGAGATACCCAAATCGAATACAGAGTAGTAGCTCAACCTTGCGAGGTGAGATAGGAGCTAGCTTATTCTCTAGTTCTGTGCATGGCCCCTTTGAGGCTTTGGGGGCTCAGGCGGAAGAAGAGTACCCCTAGAGTTGGCTAGGAGCTACGAGTGTGGTCTCAGCAATTAGCAAGCGGGCGCGAAGAGGATCACAAACAACTGAAGAACATTAGTAAGCCATTAGCTGGATTATGGTACACATTTTTTTAAGTTACAGTTGTAAATTACTTAGAAGTGTACATAGATTTATTGTTGATGGATCTGTAATGGTTGTCTGATATTGTTGGGCATAGTCCCCCTCTTAGGTTTTGATGTGTATTCACTTCTTTTATTAATGTGAATAAACTCTGCGTGTGAGAAAGAAAAATGCCCAGCATAGTGGCATGTCTCCTTTGCATTTTTGATGTGTCTTCCTTATTTATTTTGATGTGATTAAACTTTAGGTGTGAGCAAGGAAAACACCCAACTTAGGGGCATGTTGCCTCTTCATTTTTGTTGTGTCTTTCCTTGTTTATTTTGATGTGGAAAAATAAACTTTGTGTCTGAGCAAGAAAAATGCTCAGCATAAGGGCATCTCTCCTCTATGTTTTCGTTGTGTCTTCCTTGTTTATTTTTATGTGATTAAACTTTGCATGTGAGAAAGAAAAACGCCTAGCATAGGGGCATGTCTCCTCTATGTTTTTGTTGTTTTTTCCTTATTTATTTGATGTGATTAAACTCTGTGTTTGAGCAAGGAAAATGCCCAACATAGGGGCATGTTTCCTTTGCATTTTTTCTATGTCTTTCCTGATTTATTTTGATGTTAAAAGACTCCGTGTGTGAGAAAAAATGCCCAACATAGGGTCATGTTGCCTCAAATTTTTTTCTATGTCTTTCCTAGTTTTATTAATGTGAACAAACTCTGTGTGTGAGAAAGAAAAATGCCCAACATAGGGACATGTTGCATTTTCGTTTCTATTGTGCCCTTCCTTGTTTATTTGATGTGATTAAAATTTGTGTGTGAGCAAGAAAAACACTTAGCATAGGGGCATGTTGCCTCTGCAATTTTGATGTGTATTTCCTTGCTTTATTAATGTTATTATGAAATATTATCATAATGTTCATCATTGATGTCTATTTAATTAATTGTTATGATGAACGATTATTATTAATGTTGAATAAGCATTATTAATGTTTGGTTATTATTAAATGTTTATAATAATGCCCATTATTAAATGTCGGTTTTATTAACCGTTTACGATGAAGGGTCATTATTAATGTTGTTTTAGTAAATGTTTATATAGGAGTGGTTAAGAAAAACACTTGAATCTCTTGCACAAATGGATTGTATGTCATAAAGATAGTTAAATATTTTTTATTTCCTTAGCACCTTGTAATCATTGAAAAGTAAGATCAATTACGAGATTAGATTTATTTTGCGCCTTGGAATAAAAAGGCTTGCGCACTCTTGCACAATAGATGACGTGGATAAATGTTCACTTAGATTTAGTTTATTTCTTGTGTGCATGAATTTAATGTATTGAATGATGGTTTTAGACGTTTAGTTATTTAGTTTATTTAGTTTGTTCTTGAATGATGGTTTTAAACTTAGTTTATTTCTTGCAAATATGAAAATCTAAGGTATTGAAGGAGGTATTGTATAATGTTTATATTTTCTTCTTGCATGCAATTAATAGTCAATGCAATGAATGGTTGTTGGTTATTTACTTCTTGCACTCATGTATTTTTATGATGGTTAGATATTAAACCCTTGCGCGATAAAATGTAATGAATGTATTTACCTTGCGTCGTTGAAATAGCTTGATTGTTATTAGATTACTTTCGTTTATGGATTCCATACAATGTATGGTGGTCAAATATTTTTGAACTTATTGAGAAATGGATTTTATGTCATGTATGATGGTCTGGAATTTGTTTATATTGTGCCTTAGATGATGATGATGAATAGGTGTTAGGTTGCTTGCGCTATGATATAAGTTGACGCATAAATGCTTATGACTTAGTTTACTAATGCGATTGTCACCATGTTGTCATATGATTTCCTTATGATTGGATTATTTGCACAGAATAATCAATAAGTGAATACATTAATATGGCAAATGGATCATGGGTTTACCTTGATAATGATGTTGATTATTGTAATTTGATGAATGATTTAATCGCGCCCCTGGAAGTTAAAGAGTTGTTTGTTTTCACCTAAAAATTTAAATAAGTAGATTATTGTGCCTAGACTTATGTCATTTCTATATGGATTTAGTATTTTAGTTCTCTTCGCCATGGAATTTTATGTTACATGTGTTGGTTTATTAGACTGCATTTGCACCTGGAAGATCATTGATGGTATTATTTAGCTTAGTCATCTTGGACTTGATTGTGGAGAGTGGGATGTAGACACTTCCTTGTTCCTCATAAAAGTCGCCATCCCTGAGACATTAAATGGTAAAAATCGTTGGGAACCTAGGCTTGAGTGTTTCTTATGTGTCCTGGAGGTCCTAACCTTGCAGGGTAGGATGGGTGGGTAATAATTTTATAATCTTTACCTAATGAGTGAAGTCTTAATTTGCTCCAAGCTTGATGAGATAAGTTGTTATGCCTTTTGTGTTTATGCATTTCTATCCTTCGTTGGCGCATTGATTGCATTGTTATTTATATTAGTGATGAGTAGCGGGTGATGTTGTTACTTTGTGTCGTTGTTCATTTATGATGATTGTTGATTATATGTCGGTACTAAATTCTGGATGTGTCAGTTGTGACGTGATTGATTACGATGACGTGTTGAGTCTAATTCATTCTTTATGACATTGTCGAGTTGTGTTGCTATGATTTCATTGTTGACATTATTTTCCTACTACTTTAAAAAAAACAAAAAATTACTTGTTGTACATTGTTTTTGTGTCATAATGGTTGGGGATGTTACATATAGTATCAGAGCAGGTTCAACCCGCGACTTGGGATCATTACGCCTTCCACTCTGAAAACACTTGATTATAATTTATCGCTAATTAAATTGATTTGTATGTGTGCAGGTAATCATGTTTAGAGGATGCCACAGAGGTAGATGATGGGGTGCCAGAGGAGGAGGTGCGAAACCTCTAGTGGCATCCACGCAAGAGGGGTCTAACCCCCAAGGAAAAGAATAAGTCATCGGAGGGGAAAAAATAGTTGTGGGAGATGTGGTTGGATTGATGAGGTCCTTTAAGAGGATGTCAGAGGTCCTGATTAGTCGTTTGAATAGAGATGAGGCCAGGGCGCCAACACCCCCTCAAGGTCCATGTTGGGTATGTGTTATATTATTTGCATGTGTGTGTGTGGGCACGTCAAATTCGACAACTGGATCTGACGATCCGTCTAGTAGTGTTGTTTGTGTCATGTGCACTAGGAACTTTCCTAGTTGGGTCCCAGGTGGGGGGGGGGGCAGGTATGCGCCCCCCTGGTTATGAGAAACATTCGGGGAAGTGCCCCGAAAAATGTTTTTGGGCGGTTTTTGCTATTTTTAGCAGATTTTGCTATTTTTAGCGGTTTTCTAAATTAATCCAGGATTAAGGGATTAGGGTTTTGGTATCTACAAAATAACTAAACAAATTGTATATATTGTATGGTTAATGGTGAAATTCGATATAATGAATATAAGAAAGATTTTCTCGGTTGAGGGTTTCCGGTATAAAATCTCTATGTACTCTGTGTATGAGCCATTGATTAAATTATGTTTTTCTTAAGAATCTATATGCATTACTTTACTTCACAGGTTTAAAACTTGAAATCCATTGTGTGCTGCAGCCAGTACTGGTAACGTTCACCGAGAACTTGAGAAGGTCAAGTTTCCCAAGTTCTTTGGTGCCACGAATGACACAACAGCCTAATCATGGTTGGAGAATATGGCGATGTACTTTTCACTTCGCGACTATACCTCCAACATGAAGGTATGAATGGCGGTATTTCAGCTGAAGGTGAGTGCTCTACTATGGTGGAAGATGCTCCTGCCACAATTGAACATGGTTGTCGAAGACATGTCATGGGAATTGTTCGAGGAGTGGTTATGAGAGAGGTATATGTCGAAGGAATTAATTGAGAGTCGGCTCAATGAGTTCAATGCCTTGCGACATGGCAAACATATGGTTCTCGAGTACGAGGCCCATTTCATGGAGATGCTTCGGTATGCTCTACATCTGAACACTGAGAAGCTTAAGGTCAACAAGTTTGTATTTAGCCTTAATGTCAGCATCTGTGAAAAATTGAGGATTTTAATGCCTCTGGTGTTGCACGATGTTGTCGAGAAGGCCCTCATAGCTGAGGAGGATCTCATCAGTGGGGGTCAGATAAGGACTCCGATGAGACCAGTAGGATAGGTGACATATGGTGCGCAACAACATCAGACACCAACTAGAAATCCACCAAGATATCGAGGCACTCTGAGAGGATCCACATTCATGACACCATGGTGACCGGTGCCTTAGCAGCGAAATCCCTATAGAGGACCACAACACTAGAACCAACATCGACCCCAAAAAAAACACTTTAGGCATGCTCAGCAGAACAAACCATGGTTTCGAGTTGGTGGGTCATTAGCTTCTACTTCGGGGACCAGGAGTACTGGACCAAAGACCGGGTGTTGGACATGTGAAGAGCCACATTACTAGTGTGACTGCCCAGTTGAGAGGGCCAAATAATCCATATCAGTCGGACACACTATCGTAGGAGATTTGGGAAAGGACCATCTGATTCATGCAGTGGTGAATAACCACTAGGCCGAGCACCAGTCTATTGTATGTGCCCCCCTGGTTATGAGAAACGTTCGGGGAAGTGCCCTGAAAAATGTTTTTGGGCGGTTTTTGCTATTTTAATCGGTTTTCTTGATGCGTACTACGCCCCGGCTCATCCGCTCCCACTAGGACCTTCTTCTTCCCTGGCCCGAAGAGCTAAAGTGCTCCTCAAATCCCTAATTGGGACCTTTCCGCACCCACATAATGCTTCTCCCACGATCTCCCTTTACCTTATCGGGAAATCGGAACTCGCGTGATTGCGAGTCTTGTACTCGGGTCACACAATTCCCAAAACCCGATGAAATATTATCTTTACGCATTCCTTACTTCTGTCGGGAATTATCCCATTGTGAAATCGGCCTTTGCAAGGTAGTGAATTTCTAACCTCAAGGATTCCCGATCCCCGATCCACGATGACACTTAACTTCGCTCCTCATTCCCTCTGGCTAACTCCTTTCGTAGATGGCCTATAACCTACGAGACCACGGTCCTTCTCCCCTATCGGAAATTCAGACTTCCCAAAATTTCAATGCGTGGGATTCACACTCGCGGGATCTCCGATCCCCGACCTCCGATGCCACCTGTCTTCCACTTGCTCCGTGGCCCACACGCTAATTGATGATTTCCGAGATATCGCCTCTCGCGACCTCGCAAGCTTTGATGCAAATCTTTGTGACTCCAACTCGCGAACCTCCAAGCTCAGGATATGTCGATGCCACCTGTCACCATCTCCCTACAGGGATAACCTCCCAACACCTGTCCTCCACCGGAATGGCGTGACTCTAGGACCATCGCATTTCGTGAAATCACGGTTTCTCCTGCTGTGATTCCTTTATATGCAAGAACCCCGAAATGCCAAACCCTGACTCTCTGGGATCTCGTACCACGTATCTCCACTGTGATCAACGACTCTGATCTTCTTGGGAAATCGCTAATCACGATGTCAACTTACAAGGCTCCTGTCTCCGAAATCCCCGATCTTCGGTTCACGATCCTTGGGATCTCTTGCCACGTGTCCCTATTGTGATCCACGTTTTAGATCCTTTTGGGAATTCATGGATCGTGATTCCTTTCCTCAAGAGTTCCATGACCACGGTAGCTCCAATATCCCGAACTTTGAATCTTCGGGATCCTCCTCTACTCCTTGGGCTTAAACCCGACGCAACTCTTCTAAGATATAACAGCTGTCGGAACTTCGCGGTTTCCTCCAACGAATCCTGACCGTCGACTACTCCTTCTTCGAAGATTCCTTGAGAAAACTAACTGTCCTCTCTTAGAAGTTATCCTCCGATGCCTGTGCTTGCGACTCCTGCTCGAACTTCCTTCGGCATGAATTTTGCAGTGCTAACTTGTAAAGATTATCGCGAAGGTATTCTCCCTTATGTGCTTACTCACTCTGCTTCTTTTAGGGAAATTTTCGCACAACTCTTGCGCTCGACATTCAACAACTTTCCAATTGTTGAGTCTTCCAGACTCTGCGCACTCTCTACAGCAACAGTCGTTTAACTCCTTTTCTCAGACTAACAACTGAGACTTTTTCTCACCCAGCCTGCACCTCCCTTGCATGGCTGCAACAACCGAAATCAACTTCTGGGAAAATAAGAACAAAAGGTTCAACTACTGAGCCTTCATCAACGCACTCCTTTGCGGATGAATTCGACTGCACCCTTTGCAGGAATCTCCCGTCTCAGATAGAGAAACAATTGAAACCTATTCTCTCCCTTCTCAGACTTCAGTTTAAACCCTGAAATCACATGCACAACATATACAAAGCAAATGCATACCAAGAACAAACATTCATGAGCACATAACACACATACACAGAGAAACAACACCAGCCATGAATTTGAATTAGAAACTCATTCTATTAATTCAACATCTGTACATGGGTGTTCTTCATACAATTCTCTTCCTTCTCTTCTCTTCTGAATGCTGCTTATGTTACAATGATACAATGAGGGTGTCTATATTCGTTTTCCCTCTCGGACTCTAAAACTGTCTAATCTGTAAATAAAATCCTATCTACCTGCATTAAATCTATTAAATGCTCGAGGTTTGATACAATATACAAAAGGCACTCCTTCATAAAGGATCATTTAAGACTTGCGCTACAATCCCAAAGCATTTTCAAAAATTTTGGGTTTGTTTCTCCAGCTGGATCTTTCGCTTGATGTGCTAGCTCGCTTGCTGAGTTGGCAATGCTCCTACATCAATACTCCTTGGCTTGAAATATTTCATGGGCTCTGATCCATGAGCTCCTACATGGTCTGTCCATGCTCTTGTATCACTTCTTCTGTCTCCCAGCTGGCATCCTCCACTGGGTGATTCTTCCACTGCACCAGATACTCGAAGTATTGCTTCCGTCTGGTTCTTTTGTTGACTCTTTTGTCTAGTATTTGCTCCATTTGTGGCCTTTCTGTAATTGGCATCTGCTTCTGCCACTGAATTTATGGTTGTTTATCACTTCCAACTCCTGATTCCTTAGCCTTATATGGATATAGGTCTGAGACATTGAATGTCGGAGATATTCCGATCTCATCCGACAATTCAATCTCATAAGCATTTTCTCCCAACTTCTTCAGGAGTCTGCATGGCCCAATTTTCTTCACCTTCATCTTGTTGTATGTTCCCCTTGGGAACCTTTCCATCCTTAGATGTGCCAGAACTAGATCACCAACTTCAAATTGAAGTTGTCTTCGATGATGATCTGCTCTGCGCTTATATTCCAGGTTTGATTCCTACAATTGTTGCTTCACTCTGCTGTGAAGTTCTTCCATCGCCTTTGCGAATTCTTCAGCGCTTGCACTCTTTGTTATTATTTGCTCTGAATCTCTCAGTTCAGATAATCCTCTTGGCTGTCTGCCATATACAATCTCAAATGGAATTTTACCTGTTCTTTTGTTCACTGAATCGTTGTAAGAAAACTTTGCCTGTGGCAACACATTCTCTCAGCTGCTATGGTGCTCTGTCACCAGGCTTCTTAATAAATCTCCTAGACTCTTATTTACCACCTCTATTTTCCCATCCATCTGAGGATGATAGGATGAAATAAACATTAAGCTAGTCCCCATTTTCTTCCAGAGTGTCCTCCAGAAATGTCCAATGAACTTCGTATCCCTGTCTGATACTATGCTTCTGGGTAACCCATGAAGTTTAACAATCTCCTTGAAGAACAAATTCGCGATATGAGTCGCATCGCTGGTCTTCTGGCATGGAATAAAATGTGCCATTTTGGAAACCTATAAACCACCACAAAGATGGAATCATGTCCTCTTTGCGTCCTCAGTAATCCCATTACGAAATCCATGTTGATTTCATCCCACGGCCTCTCAGGTATGGGCAAGGGCTGATAGAAACCTGCATTCTGCTTCCTTCCCTTCGAATGATGACAAATTCTACACCTGTCAACAAACTTCTTGACATATGTTCGCATATTCAGCCAAAAATAGGCTTCGCTCAACTTTGCAAATGTCTTATCATGTCCAAAATGCCTTGCTAATCCACCACTGTGTTTTTCCTTTAGAAGATTCTCCCTCATGGAGCAATTTGGAATGCATAACTGATTTCCTCTAAACAACAGTCCATTTTGGATCATGTAATCTATCCATGGGCTTCTGTCTCTGAGAACTGGATTCTCAGTCGCCTTGTATGCCTCTACAAAATATGCATCACCTACATACATGTCTTTAAGATTTTCAAAACCCAATGTCTTGACTCGAAACTCTTGCAGCAACAAACACTTCCTGCTCAAAGCATCAGCCACTTTGTTAGCAGTTCCTGAAATGTGTTTACTTACAAATGTAAAATTATGCATATACTCTACCCATTTAGCATGTTTTTGATTCAACTTCTCCTACTGAGTCACAAACTGTAATGCATGATTATCACTATACAGAACGAATTCTTTTGGAATCAAATAATTCCTCCACTTCTTCAACGCCTGTATGATAGCATAAAATTCTTTATCATACGTTGAATATTTCACCTTTGCCTCATCCAGCTTCTCGCTGAAATATGCAATTGGTCTGTCTTCCTAGCTCAAGACCACTCCTATGGAAAATCCACTTGCATCACATTTCACTTGGAATACCTTTGTAAAATCCCGCAACACCAAAACCGGATGTTCGGTGATTTTTCGCTTCAACAGATTGAAGCTCTTTTCTTCCTCTTCAGTCCAATGAAAAGTTTTATGTCTTTTCTTGACCGTGTCCATCATTGTTGCGCTAATTCCACTGAAATTCCTAATGAATTTTCTATAGAAACTTGCCAAACCATGAAAACTTCTCACCTCTAAAACATTTCTTGGTGATGGCCAATTTTTAATTACTTCTACTTTACTTGGATCCATCTTCAATTCATTTGTCGATACGAAAAATCCCAAGTAAATGAGTTCTATCTTCATAAATGAATATTTCCTCACATTGATCAACAACTTCTCTTGTTGTAGCTTCCTCATGACTGCAGCTAAATGCTTCAGATGCTCCTCTTTTGTTTTGCTGAAAATCAAGATGTCATCCAAATAAACAATGACAAACTTACCAATAAACTCCTTTAGCACTTCGTTCATCAGCCTCATGAATGTACTCGGTGCATTCGTCAAACCAAATAGCATGACTAGCCATTCGTACAACCCTTCGTTGGTTTTGAAGGATGTCTTCCATTCATCGCCTTCCCTCATGCGAATCTGATGGTATCCACTTTTCAAATCCACTTCTGAAAAAAATTTGGCTCCACTTAAACAGTCCATCAAGCCATCCATCCGTGGCAATGGAAACTTGTACCTGATGGTTATCTTGTTAATGGATCTGGAATCAGTGCACATTCTCCAACCTCCATCTTTCTTTGGAATCAGTACCATTGGAACGACACATGGACTTAAACTCTCCCTGATCAGTCCTTTATCCATCAGTTCCTGTATCTTCCTTTTGACCTCTTCATTCTCTTGCAGCGTCAACCTGTACACGACTTTTTTCGACAAACTAGCTCCTGGTATGAGGTCTATGTGATGGCTCACGCTCCTCATCGGCGGCAACGAACGAGCTAATTCATCCATGATGATGTCAGAGAACTCTTCCAACAGTTCCTGAATTTCTTCTGGCAAGTCATCCACTCTTGTGCTAGTCAAAACAACCTTCGGTTTTGTGACCACAAAGAATTTTGGATCTTCCTTCTTCTTTACTTCTGCCAGAAGTTCCTTCCCACTCATGAGAAGTACCCTTTTGTTTACTTCTAGTTTCGCCTCCTTATCTTTTATTGGAAGTAACATGTGTGTCTTCCCATTCTTCTCTAAAGTGTATGTATTCATCTTCCCATCATGAACTACTTTTTTGTCATATTGCCATGGTCTGCCTAGATATAAATGACATACATCCATAGGAATAACATCACAGAAAATTTTATCATTATATCCTCCTATCTTGATGTCCACTAAGCACTGTTTAGTGAAACTCACCTGATGTCCCTTCTGTAACCATGAGACTTTATATGGAATCGGGTGATCAGTTGTCTCCAGCTCTAGTTTCTCCACCATCTCAGTTGAAATGAGATTATCGGTGCTTCCGCTTTCCACAATGACCTTGCACTTTTTGTCTTTGGTCTTACATGCGGTTCTGAACAATCTATTTCTCTGAGCTGTGTCCTCCACCTCCTTCTCGGGTGTTAAGAGAAATTTTTTCATCATCAATGACCTTCCATCTTCTGCTTCAGCAGCTCGCCTCTATGCCTCAATGATGTGAGCTTCTCCTTTATCTGTCTTCCTATCTGGACAGTCAACTACCTTGTGTCCATTCTTCCCACATGTGTAGCATGTGATGACTCCTCCTTTGCCTCTTCCCCTACCTCTGGTACGAGGAAAAGTATTAACATCAGTGTATTCTCCACTCTGTTCTGCCTGCTGCATTCGTTGTTCAGCGTGTTGGCCTCGCTGTGAACTTCCACCTCTTTCCATTCTAGTCTGAGAATTCTTCCAGTCGTCCTTAGATTTATGGAACCTGTCTTGGGAAACTGATTTACCTTTCGGCTGGCTCCTACCTCTGCCTCATTGTGCTAGCTTTCGGCTCAGCTTCTCCTCTACCTTCAACACCATCTGATACGCATCCTCCACCATTCCGACAGTTATCATACTCATCTTATCCTGGATATCATATCTTAAGCCATTCATATACTTGGAAACTTTTTCATCATCGCTCTCCCGATGACCCGCTCTGATATTGAGCTTGTAGAATTCTTTGGTATACTCCTTTACCGTCATCAACTTTTGTCTCATGTTCTGCATTCTCCTAAACAGTGTGATCTGATAATCCCTCGGGATGAATTTTTCCTTCATCTTTGCAGTCATTCGATCCCAGTTTTTGATCTTCTGCTTTCCCTTGGAACGTCTGTCTGCTTGAAGCTCATCCCACCATAATGCTGCATGTCCCTTTAATTTTGTGAGAACATGCCTAACCTTTTTATCCTCTTCGATATCCTCATAATCGAAGTAGGTGTCAAGAGCTTTAATCCAGTCCAACAGCTCTTCTGCATCCAGAATTCCTTCATAGACTGGAATGTCCATTTTAGTCTTTGAACTCATACGGGAAATAGCTTTAATTAATCGCTCATTTGCAGCATCCTCGGCTGCAACTTCTCCTTGTGGTTCAGCTTCCACTTCGCCTTTGGAGTCACTTAGATCTCCAACATTTTTTGTGCGTCTCTGCGCTGCTTCCATGTCTTCCAATATCTCTCTGAGATCGTGTATCTTCCTCTCCATCTCTGGATTCCCTGCCGGCCTACCTCTTCTTCGCACATCCCTGTCTTCTGGATCTAGCAATTGTCTTTCCCTTCTGGGCGGCATGGTGAATTCCTCTTTCTCCCTCTGTTTGAAGTATACAAATAGAGACTCGCTTTGATACCACTTGATGCGTAGTGTGCCTCGGCTCATCCGCTTCTACCAGGACCTTCTTCTTCCCTAGACGGAAGAGCTAAAGTGCTCCTCAAATCCCTAATCAGGACCTTTCTGCACCCACATAATGCTTCTCCCACGATCTCCCTTTACCTTATCAGGAAATCGAAACTCGCGTGATTGCGAGTCCTGTACTCAGGTCACACAATTCCTGAAACCCGATGAAATATTCACTTTACTCCTTCCTTATTTCTGTCGGGAATTATCCCATTGCGAAATCGACCTTTGCGAGGTAGTGAATTGCTAACCTCAAGGATTCCCGATCCTCGATCCGTGATGACACTTAACTTCACTCCTCAGCCCCTCTGGCTAACTCCTTTCGTAGATGGCCTATAACCTACGAGACCACGGTCCTTCTCCCCTATCGAAAATTCGCACTTCGCAAAATTTCAATGTGTGGGATTCACACTCGCGGGATCTCCGATCCCCGACCTCCGATGCCCCCTGTCTTCCAATTGCTCCGTGGCCCACACGCTAATTGACGATTTCTGAGATATCGACTCTCGCAACCTCGCAAGCTTTGACGCAAATCTTTGTGACTCCAACTCGCAAACCTCCGAGCTCAGGATATGTCGATGCCACCTGTCGCCATCTCCCTACAGGGTTAACCTCCCGACACCTGTCCTCCACCGGAATGGCGTGACCTTGGGACTGTCGCATTTCGTGAAATCACGGTTTCTCCTGCTACGATTCCTTTATATGCGAGAACCCCAAAATGTCGAACCCCGACTCTCCGAAATCTCGTGCCACGTATCTCCACTGTGATCAACGGCTCTGATCTTCTCAGGAAATCGCTAATCGCGATGTCAAATTACAAGGCTCCTGTCTCCGAAATCCCTGATCTGCGATTCACGATCCTTGGGATCTCTTGCCACGTGTCCCTATTGTGATCCACGGTTGAGATCCTTTCGGGAATTCGCAGATTGCAATTCCTTTCCTCAAGAGTTCCACGACCACGGTAACTCTAATATCCTGAACTTCGAATCTCCGGGATCCTCCTCTGCTCCTTGGGCTTAAACTCGACACAACTCTTCTAATATCTAATGGCTATCGGAACTTCGCGGTTTCCTCCGATGAATCCTGACCGTCGACTCCTCCTTCTTCGAAGATTTCTTGAGAAAACTAACTGTTCTCTCTTATCGGTTATCCTCCGACACCTGTGCTTGCGACTCCTGCTCGAACTTCCTTCGGCATGAATTCTCCAGTGCTAACTTGTAAAGATTATCGCGAAGTTATTCTCACTTCTGTTCTTACTCACTCTGCTTCTTTCAGGGGAATTTGCGCACAACTCTTGCGCTTGACATTCAACAAATTTCCAATTGTTGAGTCTTTCAGACTCTACGCACTCTCTGCAGTAGAAATCGTTTAACTCCTTTGTTTAGAATAACAACTTAGACTTTTTCTCGCCCATCCCGCACCTCCCTTGCATAGCTGCAACAACCCAAATCAACTTCTGGGAAAATAAGAACAAAAGGTTCAACTACTGAGCCTTCATCGACGCACTCCTTTGCGGATGAATTCGACTGCACCCTTTGCAGGAATCTCCCGTCTCAGATAGAGAAACAATTGAAACTTATTCTCTCCCTTCTCAGACTTCAGTTTAAACCCTGAAATCACATGCATAACATATACAAAGAAAATGCATACCAAGAACAAACATTCATGAGCACATAACACACATACACAGAGAAACAACACCAACCATGAATTTGAATCAGAAACTCATTCTATTAATTCAACATCTGTACATGGGTGTTCTTCATACAATTCTCTGCCTGCTCTTCTCTTATGAATGTTTCTTATGTTACAATGATACAATGAGGGTGTCTATATTCGTTTTCCCTCTCGGACTCTAAAACTATCTAATCTGGAAATAAAATCCTATCTACCTGCATTAAATCTATTAAATTCCTCCTATCTATTTCATACAAGAGCGTATGGCTCGAGGTCTGATACAATATACAAAAGACACTCCTTCATAAAGGATCATTTAAGACTGGGGTACAATCCCAAAGAACTTTCTAAAATTTCGGGTTTGTTTCTCCAGCTGGATCTTTCGCTTGATGTGTTGGCTCGCTTGTTGAGTTGGCGATGCTCCTGCATCATTTCTAAATTAATCCAGGATTAAGGGATTAGGGTTTTGGTATCTACAAAATACCTAAACAAATTGTATATATTGTATGGTGAATGGTGAAATTTGCTATAATGAATATAAGAAAGATTTTCTCGGTTGAGGGTTTCCGGTATAAAATCTCTATGTACTCTGTGTATGAGCCATTGATTAAATTATGTTTTTCTTAAGAATCTATATGCATTTCTTTACTTCACAAGTTTAAAACTTACAATCCATTGTGTGCTTCAGCCAGTACTGGTAACGTTCACCGAGAACTTGAGAAGGTCAAGTTTCCCAAGTTCTTTGGTGCCATGAAGGACACATCCGCCTAGGCATGGTTGGAGAATATGGAAATGTACTTTTCACTTTGTGACTATACCTCCAACATGAAGGTATGCATGGCGGTATTTCAGCTTAAGGTGAGTGCTCTACTATGGTGGAATATGCTCCTGCCACAACTAAACATGGTTGTCGAAGACATGTCATGGGAATTGTTCGAGGAGTGGTTCTGAGAGAGGTATATGTCGAAGGAATTCATTGAGCATCAGCTCAATGAGTTCAACGCCTTACGACATGGTAGACATATGGTTCCCAAGTACGAGGCCCATTTCATGGAGTTGCTTCGGTATACTCTACATATGAACATTGAGAAGCTTAAGGTCAACAAGTTTGTATTTAGCCTTAATGTCAGCATATGTGAAAAATTGAGGATTTTAATGCCTCAGACGTTGCACGATGTTGTTGAAAAGGCCCTCATATATGAGGAGGATCTCATCAGTGGGGGTCAGATAAGGACTCTAATGAGACCAGTGGGATAGGTGACATATGGTGCGCAACAACATCAGACACCAACTAGAAATCCACCAGGATATCGAGGCACTTCGAGAGGATCCACATTCATGACACCATGGTGACCGGTGCCTTAGCAGTGAAATCCCTATAGAGGACCACAACACTAGAACCAACATCGACCCCAACAAAAACACTTTAGGCATGTTCAACAGAACAAGCCATGGTTTCAATTTGGTGGGTCGTTAGCTTCTACTTCGGGGACCAGGAGTACTGGACCGAAGACCAGTTGTTGGACATGTGAAGAGACACATTACTAGTGTGACTGTCTAGTTGAGAGGGCCAAATAATCCATATCAGTCGGACACACTATCATAGGAGATTTTGGAAAGGACCATCTGATTCATACAGTGGTGAATAACCACCAGGCCGAGCACCAGTCTACTATTCTCATGATGTCAGGTACCATCGCTAACTAGACCCTTAGTATTTTAGTAGATCGAGGTGCTACAAAGAAATTTATTTCTGGTGCAACACTAAAAAGAATTAAGGTAAAGGCAGTCGAACAGGACGAGTTTAGCTATGTAGAAATTTCTTTGGGAACCAAACAGAAGGTTGGAGGAAAGAATGGGGTTGTAGCCTTATCCTAGGATAGTTTTTCATGAAGGCCAACCCTTACATCATGTTCTTAGGATCTTATGGCATCATGATCGATATGGAATGGATGGAATCGCATGAGGTGATACTCAACTGTAAGACAAAACGATTGAGTTTGGTCGATGATGAGGGACAAAGACATGTGATTGTAGGAAGGAACCAAGGATTTTCCCTAAGATTCATTTCTTCACTATAGTTTCAAAAGAGTATGTGCAAGGGATGAAAGCTATATGTGATCCTTGCATTGAACAAAAAGGGTATGGTGGAAGGAATAGAAAACCTTTGAGTAGTATGGGATTTTGTGGACGTATTCCTAGGGGAGTTACCATGATTTCTGCCTAAGAGGGAATTGGAATTTACGATTGACCTAAAATCTAGGAGTGAACCGATAGCAAGAATACCTTGTCGGATGTCGACCCTTGAGTTACAAGAGTTGAAAATGTAGCTGAAGGAGTTGTTGGACCTAGGACTTATACATCCAAGTTTGTCACCATGGGGTGTGCCTGTTATTTTCATACGAAAGAAGGATGGGTCGTGGAGACTCTACAATGACTATCATCAATTGAACAAGGAAACGATCAAGAATCGATATTTGTTGCCAAGGATAGACAATCTGTTTGATCAGATGAAGGGCATGATGGTGTTTTCAAATATCGACTTGAGATCAGAGTATAACCAGTTATGAATCATTGAGGAAGACATTCCTAAGACCTTTTTCAAGAAAAGGCTTGGACATTACGAGTTACAAGTTTACCGTTTGGACTTACAAACGCCCCAGGGGTATTCATGAGCTTGATGAATGGGGTGTTCCATGAATACTTGGACAAGTTTGTTCAAGTATTCATTGACAACATTTTGATATATTCTTGGATGATGGAAGAACATGATGAACATTTTCTCTTGGTACTGCAGTGTCTACGAGAGAACAAATTGTTTGGGAAACTAAAAAAATGCTCGTTTTATCAATTGAAGATTCATTATTTAGGGAATTTCATCTCTGACGAAGGTATTGTTGTGGATCCAGTGAAGGTAGAGGCTATTATAGAATGGCCTGCACTGACGAATGTCCAAGAATTCCATAGCTTCATGGGTTTAGCGGGATATTATAGATGGTTCGTCGAGGGTTTTTTGAAGATAGAAAATCCGATTACAGAATTGTAGAAGAAAAACATGAAGTTTTTATGGACCGAGAGATGCGTGGAAGAATTTTGAAGGCTTAAGGAGTTGTTGACGATAACGTCGATACTAAAGGTCCCTGACATGGAAAAGGACTTCTTGGTATGCACAAATTCGGCCAAGGAAGGCTTAGGCAGAGTCTTTATGCAAGATGATCGAGTGATTGCTTCCATCTTGAGAAAGTTAATAAAGCATGAGGAAAACTATGTGACACATGATTTGGAGTTGTTAGCCATTGTGTATTCCTTGAGAGTTTGGAGACACTACCTTATTGGATGAAAATTCAAACAAAAAATGGACCACTGTGGCATGTAGCACATTTTTACGCAAAGCAACTTGAATGCGCGACAAAATTGTTGCTCATAACTTCTTACCAAGTACGATTTCAAGATTACCTACATCAAAGGAACAATGAACAGAGTGGATGATGCGTTGAGTCAGAGACCACACATATTTTCGGTGATACCTCTTTAGACAAATCTACATGAAAATATTCTAACTATACAACGCGACGATGACTAGTATCAAGAGGTTAAAGAATTTATGGTACCAAAATTTGAGGTTAAATAATTTATGGTACCAAACACCATGTTTGTACCAAAATTTGAGGTATTTACTATGGACAATGACGGATTAGTGAGATATAATAATCGGATTTGCGTACCGCCCAATGAAAAATTGAGAAGTTTGATCTTAAACAAATATCATAGAGCAATGTACATGGCTCATACTGGAGTCACGGAGATGAGGGAAGACCTTAAACCCTTATTCTTCTACAAAGGAATGTAGGCGGACATAGTCAAATATGTGGCAATATGTCTTGAATGTTAGCAAGTGAAGGCTGGACATAGACATCTGACAGGATTACTATAGCCACATGTTATTCTGGAATCAAAATGTGAGGTCATTTCGATGAACTTCATCATTGGATTACCACTAATGACAAGGAGGCATGAATTGATTTTCATGGTAGTTGACACTATGATGAAGAGTGCACATTTTATCCCTATGACTACGACGTATTCGAAACGTGGCATAAATAGAGTTTTCATCAGCGATATTGTGAGGTTTCATGGCATTCCTAAGAGGATCATATTTGGTCGAGAATCGATGTTTACAGGAGGATTTTGGACTAGTTTCCAAGAGGCCTTGGGAACCCAAATTAACTTTAGTACCACATATCACCCAGAGACAGAAGGGAAGACAGAACAAATGAACTAAATCTTGGAGGACATGTTTCATATGTACGTGATGGAACAAAAAAAGTGTTGGGAAGAGTTCTTGCCACTGGTATAATTTTCATACAACAACAGTTATCAAAGAACCACTAAGATGGCGCAATTCGAGTTTCATTGCGGGTGACCATGTCATATGCCTTTGAGTTGGGATCGACTTGAGGATAGGGTCCTAGTAGGACCAGAACCGATCCAATAAATGGAAGAGCAAATGAAAATCATAAGACAAACGATCAAGAAAGCGTAGGATTAGTAGAAGAGTTATGTTTATGCACAACGTGTGGACCATAGTTATGAAGTTGGCGATCAAGTCTTCTTGTGGGTGAAACCACACAAGAGTTCAATCACGTTTGGAAACAGTTCTAACCTCTCTCCTAGGTTTGTGGGACCTTTCAAAGTTGTGTAAAGGAAAGGGATCATGGCTTATCGACTAGTCGTGCCTGATTCTTTGAGGCATATGCATGATGTTTTTCATGTATCAATATTGAGACATTATGTTACATATCCTACACATGTGATTGACATGAGTTCCTTGCAGGTATTAGACAAGGGTACACTTATGGTGGAGCCAATCCACATTTTGGACCATCACATTTGATAGCTACGACATCGAATATTCGATCAGATCAAGGTCCAGTGGGACAATTATAGTACATACTCGACTATCTAGGAGGACGCATATGATATGCATTAGTAGTTTCCATTTTAGTTTGATAGCTAGACATTTAAATTTTATCAGAAAATTTATTTCTGCACTTGTATACTATGAAACTTCAGGACAAAATTTAAAACAATAGGGGGTGTATGTATCATCCCACTCTTGCGCGCACCTGATGTGACTTATTCTTTGAGGACACTTTCCTGCAAGTGATTCGGTTCATTATATGATTGACTACTTCGCTTATGGATTATGATGATGAGATTGTGGATTATGATGTTATGATATGTTATTTATGTATCGATAGGTGTTATTGACTAGTTTCGCTTGAGTGTGTAGGACTCTTGATAGAATGAGTATGTCGATGGAATCGATGGACCTCCTTGGACTCTAGATCGAGTGAGGGAGTGGACTGTATATGGTTTGAGTATTTATGTTATTGCATATGTGACATATGACTGGGTATATTATGATGTTGTTTATGGATTACTGACATGTTTCATTGATGGATGTAGGGTAACGATTGATTGCTAATAAAAATCACATTTGGAGTAAAGGGGTTATGCATGATAACTAGAGATATTGAGGGAGAGGTGTGGAAACAACCCTATCAAAACCTACTAGCACTCTCGTCGTGGCTCAAACTATAGGTTAACAATTAACTAGTTGGAGAGATCAATGATGTCGTGAGGGCATACTGAGACAGTCGCTCATGAATATTTTAGGGGGCAGAAAATAAGGCAGGGTCCTTATTCCTTAGATGCTCTTAGTCTCCCACAAGGTCACCTGACAGAGTTTTCAATCCAAGGGATGTACGTCTACCAAAATCATTCAAAAGGCAAGTGGCACCCTTGGAGAATGTACTGCGTCTTGAAGGGCAGGTTGCATAAATGAAACATGAATAAAGGAGAGTGGCACCCTTGGAGAATGTAGTTTTCCCTGAAGGGAACGTTGTTATTTTTAACACTAGTGAGTCAATGAACCTAGGTACTATTATAACCCTATATTTCATAGGATCATATGGTGATTGAGATTTCTTCCTTCAGTGATTTTATGTGGTAAATGATATTTCACTCTGCAAATAATTTCCCAAAAGAAAAGGGAAAGAAAACATAAGAAGGTTTTACATTTAAAAATATACCCTTAGTTGATTAAATTGGGTTATTATCGCAGGGGAAAATAAAAGTATATTGTAAAGTCTTAAAATGCAAACTTGGCTCTTCACGACATGTTTTTTTATCCTAAGTCGTAAGGTGACCTGATAGATTTTCATATAGAATTTAATCCTTGCACTAATCTCATCAACAGAATCCCCATCACCCAAATCGATGGTCCTCATCCTTTTTCAGACACCCCCCCCCACCCCCCCGACCTTTCTATATTTAATTTTGGGGTGATGGGGGGGTCCAAAAAATATGTTTTTCCCACACCTACATGGTACCTCCTCATTATTTTTGATGCCCCCCTCTGGAATTCTGAAAAACCACCACCCGATACCACTTACACCCCTGCTTACACCTATCCTCCACTCACACTACCATTTCTCCTCTCGCCCATCACATCACCTCTATGACTACTCTCCCTACATGTCAACTCATGCTAATACTTATCCTCTCTCTACACGCCACTTGTCGCTTCATTCCTGATACTATCCACCTCTTTGCCTATCCCTATCACTTACAATCTTGCATCCACTCATCCCATCCTCACTACTTCCCATACTTGCCCCACGTCATCTTATTCACATCCAATCAAACTTTCCCACATGACCATTGACCATCAGCTGGCACATAACGATCCCATCTCTAACAAATATCCCTACAACTATAAAACCCACATTTGTCCCCATCACACTATTTTCTAACCAAGAATCTATGAAGACAGTTTCGATCTTGTTCCATATGTCAAAGGAATAAATACACCTAGTAGCTGAAGATCAAAAAATTAAACATTGATTCCAAATTTCAATCCCGGTTTTACAGAAGAAGCCACATTCATCAATAAATATCAACAACTAAGAAGAAGTCAAAGACATATCTTCAACAACCTCCATCAAATCATCATGTAGTTCCAGTATCCAAACATAATTCATCTACAAACTCCAACATTCGAGTCACTTGGAAGTTTGTTTTATAGTGATTGCATATAAAGTTTATTTTAGTCAATCAAATCAAACACCAGAAATCCAAACAAATCTTAAACATTCATATATTTTTTTTGTAATTAAAATATACAGTTAGTTTAGATTTTTCTAAAAATAAATCATGCTCATTTATGACAGGATATTTGTAAATAAACTTTTAAATACTTCACATTTCTAAGTATGGAGGGTTGGGACATGTATGCAGGATATGATCAACATTGCAAAGAAGCTCATAGAGCCCCCTTTGATCAATTTTCAGTAATACATATGTAATTATAGGATTCTTGTGTCACTTATGTTGGTGAAGTGCATCTATCTTTGTATGTGTTTTCACTGTTTTTCAGCTATTATCCATAACTTTTGAATTATTTAGAAAAATACTAGGAGAAACATTTGTTTAAATGTACAGTTTTCCTCTGGTTATGAATAATTTCCATGTTTTCTACTAGAAGGTTAGTCCCAAAATTCTTGATTGCTCTGGTACAATCCCATCTTCTCAACTTTTCTTTCACATCACTCAACAATGTTAAGAATCCAACAAAGTGCCTATCATGCCCTATAATGTTTCTTGTAGAACCTCTCTTGATTAAATACATCCTCTTTGACTCCATTTTCCCAATGGTCCATCTTCCATGTTCCAACCAACAATTCAAAAAACCAAACCCTGCACTATCATAACTAGCCTAAATTTTCCAGCAAACAAATCTAAATCTTATACACAAATCCCTCTTTGAATCTAGGAGGGATATATCCTGGACTCCAAAGTGGTTTTGTAGTTACCCTTGTCATCTTCTTCCTCAGCCTGAGAAATTACAGAGTGATAACATAGTGGCGACTGTTGAGTCTCAAAATGGTCCTTATTTTCACTCCATTAATTCACTAAAACCTTCACAATTACTTCCATTTCACCTTCATATCACCTCCACATCATTACATTTACCTCATTATTGGGTTAAAACTATGCTTTTCCAAAGT
>ML785116.1:2342202-2362018 GCA_009831015.1 Picea engelmannii | reverse complement strand
ATCTCTTTGTTGTGATTGGTTTGTGTTGTTGTGATTGGACGACGCAAGAGCATCGTAGCAGAGCGAGGATCAACAGAGATAAGGAGAGATTTCATAAAGTAAGTACATCATCCTTCTTCTCTTGTCCATTCAATACTTTAGAAATAGGGAAAGAGTAGTATTCTATCACAGTTTGTTCCAGATCCAGATGGATTTGAGGAGATTGGTCTGTGTCCGCACTCACGAATTTATCCTTGAACAATATTCCTTAAAATATCATGTCAAATAAAACATTTTTATGGACATAATTGAGCAAAAAAAGTCAAAATTTTATAAAAAAACATTATCATTTTCTTTCATATTTTTATACATTTGAAGTAGAAAATGACAACATTTAATAAAACAATTCAATGTATAGTGATTCAGATACAAATAAAATGAAAAAGACAACAATAAAAAGCTTCATCACAAAACAACAATAGATACATCTTTATTCTTATTTTAAAATCTGAAAGTTAAAAACATTATAGTTATAGTTCATAAAAAAATTGCAAAATTGAGCATCGTCTTCAAGAGCATCTTAAAACTGATCAACAATATCATATATCTAAAATTCATCATTCTCAAAAGACACATTATCATCTTATTCGACATCATTTTGTGCTTCCATTGTGTCATTTTGTTCTTCCATTGGCTCTTTGATATCTGCAAGTTCTCCAAAGTGATTCTTTACAATCATTCCTCCTAATGGTACTTGAGGTTCCTTTGACAATTTTTCCACCTTTGAATCACTAAAATCTCCTTTCCTCAAGCCAACTTCTTGCATTTCATATGGAAGAGTTGGACTAACATTGATTCTTTATTGAATAATATTGCACTGCATTAGGTCACTTTCAATGGCTATGCAATTAATTCTTTTCTATAAGTAAGACGCTAATGTTGTGCCTAATCACCAAATAGAAAATATATAATGAATTTCGATACTATAAAAAGACATTAATTAAAAATAATATAAGATTGAAGTATGATTTCATAAATATTAGATCATAATTCTTACTGGAACCCAAGAACAAATCCAAAACCCAATCTCCTTTTGAAAATGCATCTATAAGATAATTAATTAATGCTTGCGGTTTTTGATAAATGTTAACCATATCTCCTGTAAAATCGTTTTCCTCACATGTCAGCTTTCTAACCACAACATTGTATACCAATATACTACTAGGAGTCTCTCCATCCTTTGCATTGAGAAGAATAGAATTATAAGAATCATCTTTTGTCCAAGTTGCAAAATGTATACTCTCAAAATCACGTTTAAATGATTCACTATTGGAGATATGAATATTATGTGTGTTCATGTAACATAAATAAATGCAAATTGAATTAACTTGTGAATTAATACAATTGTTTTCTAATCTTAATTGTTAAACATACACTTACAAATCTTACCAAATAAACTGCATCCTTGTCTTTTCTTTCCCCTTGAAGCTTGATTGTACTAATCCTTGTTGTGTGTTTGAATGAATTACTAGAAATATCCAAAATGGTGATGTTGTAACTTCCATAAATCCCATAACCACTTTATTGAAATCTTGGTAAGTATAAGGCTTAGTATCATATGCAATGTTTTGGATATTATAACCATGAGGGATATCTGCAATAACTAGGGAGTATTCTTGTTTAGGAACAATATTTGCAATTTGTTCATAATTACCTAATATCACTTTATATTGAACAGTGTTGAACCCATTTCAAATGTAGTGATCAAGGGTGTCATCAAGCTGAACATTTTGAACATGTCTCATTCTTTCTCTTTCAAACTTGGCTTTTTGAATAAAACTTTTGAAAGTTTCAGGTACTTCATCTGCATTCTTCTTTGGCATATTTAATGAAACAAACAAACATATAGTTATACATCTATAACTATTAAAATAGAAATAAATTAACTTAGAAACAAATAATATGAATGTAATAAATCAACATACCTTTTTGAATGTAACAAAAAAATGTTTCAATACCGCTGTGTTGACGGACGAAATTGACCATCCGTCAACTGGAAGAGTGAGTCCCGGTCCGGGGTTGTCTAAATAACCCAAGCCGTTTGGTGTAACTCGTTCTGACAGGTTTAATGGCTCCGTTAGCCAATCTAAGAATCCTAAAAGGAACGAATAAAAGAGAGAAATAACTAACTAATTACTAAACACTATATATATGTACATATGCTCTAATGTAATTGTAGTTATTGTATTTAAGAAAAAGATATACAAGTCTCATTTATTTACATGATTTACAAGATACAAGTTTTAATCAAAACTTATGAAAATCAATGGAAAAATGATTGCTTCTAGGAAGCAGATAAAGAAAGCACATAAAAATATTTATTGTTTTTCTTTTATAAATTTAAAGAATCTTGCAAAAAAGTTAATGAAACATGAACATGTGGATAGTCAAAGCTAAACCATACATTCATTATTTCATTCATAAAAAACTTAACTAAATAACACACATAATAACCTGTCGCTAATCAACGAAACTGGTATTTATCTTTCTGTGTTGTATGAGCTCCTGCCTGTACTGTTGTTAAGGGAAACCTATAACAAAAAAATACTAGCACTTCCAAAATACATTCAAAGAAGTATTTGACATTGGAGTAAATTAATAACAATAGGAAGACAACTAATTAAAAATCATGTGATCTTAAGATAATCAATATTTAAGAACGAAAGAAAACTCAATTCTGGGTATTGATATGATCCATCATTTAACATTAGAAATAAATTCCATAATAATCAAATGATCGATTGATCACACATAAAAAAAAAATGGAATAAGAAATTATGGGCAACATATATCATTTAACAGTATGAAAACACCATATGATTGACAAGCTAAAGCTAAAATCAACCATTATAACATTTTCATAATATAACAATAATGAAAGAATGAAATGGAATAAGTATCGCAGAGGTCTAAATCCAAATATGAATTACTTTCCCATATTCTTTCTCAAAATCACATGCCCATATTGTGGTCCTTGAAGAATTGTTTTGGATAATAAACTCTTAAAGATTGGAAAAATTAATATATAAATAATAATAATTAACCATGTATTGATAAAAAAGACTAAAGATATTTAAATCAATGCATAATCAATTATTGAAAGAATATGAATATATTATATGAAAATAAAACCATTTTACTTACAGGACAAAAGCCATTAAGCAACCTAGAATTCCATATTCTTCTTTAAAAATACTCGTCCATTTTCCCAAAGCTTCCAGCCATCCATTACTCCATTTGAAAAGAAATAAAAAAAGTTTACAAAAGAAATAATATACAAAAGAGAAAGCATTAAAATCCTCCTCTCCAATTCTTTCATCCTTTATGGCTCTGATCTTTCTCATATATTTATAAAAATGAATGAGCAGTCTGGGCGTCACTATTAATTTCCGCCACCTGAAATTTGCCTCTAAAAGAGACCCAAATATCTCTCAAATCATGCATTTTTTTGGGACAATCTCTACGCGAAAGGTAAATGGGTCCATTTTGGTTCCGGGTTTTCAACCATTTCTTCTAATTCCTCACGGTTTGGCTGCAATCAGTTCTGCAAAATCGTGTGTCTGATCTTGGTGCCTTTACAAATTTTATCCGTTGTTGCTCATAATTTTTTTTGTAGCAATCCAAAATTATTTTTGGATCAATCATATTGAACGTATTTGAATAATAAAATCAAGCCATGATCAGATCCGTATCAAATATTTGATAATAGAAACCTGTAAAACAAAAAGAAACCTAAATTAATAACCTAAAAATTGTGCATAAAACAAAATCTAGAAAAATAAAAAATGAATTTAAACTAACTATAACTTATAAACAAACATTATTTATATTTTCCTTTCAAATATGATCTTAATTCTAGAAGCTTCAAGTTAATGGAGAAGAGAAAAAAATCAAACAAATCATAGATAATTCTTTTTTATTTTTTATTATTATTATGAGATGCAAAATGAAAAAAGAATTTAATTAATTAATATCACCAAATGATTTCATGAAAATGAGAAACCAACCAAGATATTATTTGATGAAGTATTGAACACATTATTCAAAATTATCAAACTTGCTAATGAGGAAAAGAATGAACACATAATCATAATTTAAACGAAAGTAAACATTTGATACAAATTAACGTTTTTGTTTAAATTGAGATTTTTATGCTCGTTTTTAACTTTTGACATATACTCTTGTAATAAATGACTCATGCTAAAGTGAATGTCTTAAGTTTGTCTCAAAGAAAGCCAAGGAATGAAACTATTTGAAAAGGTTGATTATGTAGCTCATTATAATTATCAAGATTCTAATAGGGTCCCTTTAAATTTTGTAAAAATATAAGGGGAGTTGTTGGGGCCCAACACGCTGAAGAGCTTGAATCTGGATAGTTGAGTTTAACATCATCTCAACTTTCTTCATTCAACATCTTCACCATTTCCTCTTGTATTATCATATACACCTTATGACTAAATAAAAAAAATTATGTTATAATGAGATATATAACAAAATACTTAGAACATTGATATGTTCAATTGAAAAAAAATAAAAAATGTTCGAACATAAATAAAAATAACTCAACAAAATTACTTTTTAAATTCATCACACATTTCTTCCATTGACAATTCTCCCGACCTAACATGTGATAATATAGTTATAATAATTTTATCATCCTTCATTCCTTGTATTGATATCCAAGGTGTTATAGTCATATCATCTGGAAGATTTTTTATGTCAGGACATGTCTTACTTGTGCCACATATCATTGGTTTAGCCTTCTTAACTCTCTGATTTTTTATTCTAATATTTCCCCATAGGGTGAATATATCATCTATCAAATCCCAAACATGTCTAGTTCTAAATCCAAATTAAAAGTAGTTATCCACAACCATAAATATATCACTTCATTTGCAATTTTTTTCTTTTTTATTTTCATCATCTAGTGGGAATCATATTTCCATACAACATTGCTTCTGAAACTTGACATCAACATTTTATCTCTCACCATGACATATTTCAGAAAACTCATTATGGATAAATATCTCCCTTTTAATGAAAGTCATAGACATTATGTACTCATTGTCTGTGTTATGATCCCATGTGTTGTGTCCCTTTCGTCACCTAAATGAGAAAAATATGTATGCTTACAAGTCGCATTGGGTTAGTTCGACAAGACAACAGTGAATGCAAGAGTTAGAAACATCAAGCATGAGAAATAAACAAGGAACTAAACTAATAAAAATAAAAGAAACTAAACTAGAGTGCATAAGAGAAATAGAACAAAAAATAAACAACATGCATGCCACCAATGGATAAGTTGTATTAGTGGGAAAACGCCAAAGAGAAAGGGAGACTTATGGGTCCCCTCTTCCTCCCAGGGAGTGCTCCCGAACCCCCAATGATTGAGATCTTCGTACAAGTAGAGAACTAAAAGTAAATGGTGAAGAAATCCAAAGTCCATTCACTCAAGAGGTGATGTGAATGGCTAAATGAAATGGTGCTTGTATGCTCTTGATGAGAAAAGAGGATTCCCCAAGAGAATATAGGCAGCATAACAATACAAATGAGTTCCTTGAAAATATAGTGCATCCATGGCCTCTTTTTATAACAAATCTTTGAGGAATTATTCAACCAGTGTTTAGTGTGAACAAGGGGCTCTTTATGAAACCCTTAGGTCTTTGACCACCCCCCCACTCAAATTCAGCTCGGATTTGGGTGTCAAATCGACTTGGGAGATGAACCAAAAGTGGGTGGAAGGATGACCAAAATCATAAATGTGTCGTTTTGAGGTTTGCACGGCTTTTTGTGTCCATAGTTGCGCATCTGGCGCATATGCTCTTTTCCAACGTTATTCGACTATCACATGTGCACGTGCTACCTTTGTGTCTTTAGCGCATGATGATTTTTAACTAGTTGTACAGTTTTGTGCCCTTTGGAAATGTATTTTCTTGGCCATGGATGAACTAATGGTTGTTTGAAGATGTTGGATTCCTGTAACCATTTGTGAACAAAATTCCAGTGATAACATATGCCCCCTAATGTGTGAGGTTAGGAGCATACATATAGTCGAACTACATCAATGTTTCCTTCTACTGAGAGTACCTTTGTAAGAAAGAGTGTTGAGGGGAATGTCAAGAGCGACCCAATGGAGGGAGAGGGGAATCGATAGGACCCAAACCTTTCGCAAGGTGTGGAAAAATAAAATTGTGTACAAATGAGGTGGGCATGCCTCATGCTCCTGTCATGTAACTCAAAAATGTGTAATACAGTAGCCGAAGCTATATGTTGGTGTAGACGAATGCAACACCCTCGGGGGCATGTTGAGAATAGCAGAGGACAATTCTGATGGTGAAAAAACTCTAAAAAGAGGTGAGGACACCTGTAAGAAGTGTCGATGATATAAAAACATTAATAGCCTATCAAATTTCAGAGGTCTTCAACAAATATAAAAACAAATGCAAGAGTCACAAAGTAAGACCCACTGCAACATGATAAAGTGTTGAAGTCAAATGTCGTGGGGGTCAACGATAGCAGAGAGAAATGATGGGTCTCTCTGTGCCATCTAAGACTCCTCATTATAAAGGTAATGAGAGCCAAGATACTCTCTTCCTTCTGGAAATTGTGTCGATGTCGACAGAAAGGGAGACGTGACTCCAAGAAGTAAAGGGATTCATGAAAACTGCGGGATAAAATCAGGGACTAATGAGGAACACAGATGTATTCAATATATAGGGAGACTCAAGACTTACCTTGATTGGGGATATTTGTGAAGGATAAGTGGCAGCAATCGTGGAACTGAATCGAGCGTCAGGGGGATGACTAGACTAGGGTTAAATTGTGCCAGAGGCGTGACAAAGTGGACAAACTCAGGGGTTAGGGGTACATGGACTGTGGGATACTCAGGTTTTATGGATGATGTCAACAGGAGTAGAATATAATGAATTCCCCAACCAAGGGAGACATGGGTTTCTTTTTCTAGAAAAGGAATGTCGCCAAAGGTGACGAAAAAAAACCATGTAAAGGCTAGAAACAAAGGATTTATACAATTAGAAAATGAATAAAGAATAATTGGGGATGACCGTACATATACAGAAATGGGTTCCATAGTGAAATATGGCTTGGCCTGTAAGGGCCAAGTTGTGTGGAAAATAGGTGGAGGTTGGGGGTCCCATAGGTGGGTTTTTGTATTAGGTAAAATGAATGGAGGACAATCTACAGATGGGAAAATTGATGGTGGATGAGATGGAGGGCTAATGATACTGCGGAGGTGCAGTCAAAATTTGAATCATACTGACATTACGCGAGTGTCCATTATGGGGAAGTTATCAAAATGAGGAGAAGGAGCATGCGGCTAATTCTCGGAAATGAAAAGACTATGAGGACTCCCAACCCTAGGGTGTGAAAGTAGCATGAGTATCAAAGTGTCAAGGGGGACTATGATGGGGACAAACCATGTGGGAGAGAGCGCTACTGGTTGACAGTACTGAAATGCAATGGAGGTGTGAGTACAACAGAGCCGGGTGGGGGGACCTTAGAGGCAAATATTTAAGGGTGTGACTAGGATATGTAATTGATATTCAGAGGGAATGACAACATTCCAGTAGCAATATTATACCTGAAAGGGTCATGATAATTTGTGTTGACCAAGTACCTACACACATGAAAACCAAATACCTAATGTGAACAATATCTGAAGATAAAGAAAAAATAACAGTGATTTGATAATTTTGAACATGAGCATGCATACCTGGGCGTGAAGTGAGAAAAATGCTCCCCGGGGGCCTAGGACGGATGGTGACCCGAGGAATGTGACTATGTAGGTGGCAAGATCCTAGTCCCATGGCTGAAGACGGATCAGAAAACAGACGCTCGGAGCTTCCAGAATTGAGTATGGAAGTTTGGAAAATGAGACTATATATAGATGTAGGGCCCACATTGCCACCTCATTTGTATCTGCTGCCATAGTGGATTGACGAGAGGTTTGAGGAGATATTTGGAGATTCCAATAGATCGAGCCAACTTATTTAGGATTAGGGGTTCTTTTTTGGGTAGGGCTTGTATGGATGGTCGTACAAGGGGGTTTTGTGAGGGTGGGCCCCCCAGTGTGTGGGCGATCGAGTATTTCATGTGCACGAGTGTGTGGATGTAATTTGGAGAGCCACACAAGGGGACGCCAAAATGAGGAATGCAGGTGTGCATGGGATGCGCACCTGTGCAAAGCACAGCGGCGCATCCATGCGCCGTTGTGTTCCTGACAGTTGCACACAGGTGCGCAACTATGGAGCGAATAGGATCACTAGGATGCACATATGTTGATGTGATAGGGGCGCAAGGGTGTGCCCCTATATTTACAACAGTCATGCATGAGTGCACGATTGTGGGGTGAACAGGCCCGCATATGTGTGCGCCCTTGGGGGAAAAAAGCTGCGCCTTTGAAGCAAAGATGAAGGGTGTACAAACTAATATTTTTTGGAGATTTTGGTGTTTGTATGAGTTGTGATGGTTGATCAAATATTTTATGTGTGGATGCAAGTGACTGGTTGACGATGTCGATCCACTGGAGGGAGAGGGACTGAGCGCGCCTGAGAGAGGCAGTGAGATATGAGGAGCCGGTTGTATGTGGTGCTTTGGCAGCTTGTGGGATGTTGAAGTTTTTTGAGTGCTCACTAGTGAGGGCACAGGAGTACTTGTTGCAGTTCCTGATTTCGATGTGGAGTTCGGATTTGCAGTTTTTCATCATGTGAGGTAAGCACCTGGCATTCTCTGTTATAGAGGATGTATATTTTTTGACTGGACTCCCTTTTGGGGGAACCATTCTACCTGTCGAGTTTGTGGTGCCTGGAGATGGTCATTTGGCTGACCTACCTCAGACATATTTTTTGGGAGATGACTTCATGTCTGGGTTAGTGGTGAGGATTGGGGTGATGGATGCCCTGGTGCATCGATGTGTTGCATCGATAATTGTGAGATTTTATGGATCTCTCACGACTCACAGATCAGTGGGGGTCAGCTGAGGATCATGGAGAGGGCACTGGGGGGGGATCATTTTTCCTGGGGATTGATACTACATGCCAATATGGTGGGGTGGCTCAACAAGTGTCGAGCTGCTAACTCAGGTGATTTTTTCTTTGGGTCCATATTGGTAGCATCATTTTTGGAGAGGGTGCCCATGTTACACCCTAGAGTGCTATTAGACGCACCAGGTGTGCGAGAGCTACGACTAAGGTGGTGGGAAATGATTTTGGTTCTTCATGGTGGTGGGGAGGGTGGCCATTATGTCACGGTCGAGGTTGCATGGGTGTGGCATCAGATGCCATAGATCATTCTCTGATAACCGTATAGTAAGGTGGACTTTCGGGATGATCCAAATATGATGCTACTCTCTCGAGAGGTGTTCAACCACAGAGGTATGATGTTATATCTGATTTTTTGATCTTTAGATAGTATAGCATGTTCTTTATGTATAGATGGATCCTGATTCTATCACTTGTTTGTTTTGTGTGTAGATGTGGGACCTCACGGGCGTGAGGTTGAGTTGGTTAGAGCGTCGACTCGTTAGGGGCCTGTGAGACCACCGTGGGGAGAGACGTGAGTAGGGGAGAGGTGGCAGTGGGAGGAGGCTGGCGTGGGGCCGACATATGATGAGAGAGAAGGAATGAGACATCGTTTTGATGATCTGGGTGCAAGTCCGTATCATGCTCTTCCAGTGGGGGTCGGGGGAGAGTTTGAGGATTTTTACCACCAATTGGAGGTGGTACTATAGAGAGTGCCCGAGGGTATGTGGGTATGTATCCAGGATGAGGGGATCTTGGAGCAGTGTGTGGGCCTTCCGACGGAGTCACATACCCTGATCCACAGAGAAGTTGTAGTGGGGGCATCTATGACTGAGCGACTGCCCCCAGGACCTGAGGGACCCCTAACAGGTGGGGCACCTCCTCCAGAGATAGGACCAGATGGTGGAGCTATAGAGGCACCATGAGTTCCTATGTATATGTATGTTTGTATTTATAGAGGCTTGTGAGCCCATTTTGTATATGGTGTTGCGACACCGATTTTGCATTTATAGGGGTGAGGTGGCTCACCTACCTACAAATGTTGTATATGTATTATTTTTTGTAAACATTGATGGCACATTGACCAATATATATATATATATATATATATATATATATATATATGGATATAAATTTTGGGATCTTTGTGATGTTCACATGTGTTTGATGTTTTTTTTTTATGATGTCTAATTTATATGTTGTGACAGACTTTTGATGAGTTATGTATGTGTAATGGTAACTTGATGGGATAAATGCCAATCTAACACTAGGTTATCCATATTATCTGCTATTTGATTAAATTGCCTTGGAATATGTGTAAATGTTATTGAATCAAAATGTCGAGATAAAAGTCTAACTTGCAGGTATTTGTGGAAGAGGCAAGGATCGTGGACACGGTACACATTGTTGAGCTGGAGGACAATGAGTTGGGAATCGAATAAGACACTAAGGTAATGAATACGACGATTACTAGCCTCAGCAAGGAAGCTAATGGTGGATGTGTATTCAACTTGGTTGTTGGTTGCAGAGCCCATGCATATGCCACTAGAGTGGAGCAATTCATGTGAGGGGGTATGGAGGGCCCAAGAGGCTGAAGCGATAGTCTGTGTCCAATGGCTAGCTCCGTCAGTGTAACCGATGTGGTAGACCGATGGAGGAGGCATATGTCAATAAAAAAAATCATAGATTAGACGCAAGGCATGGAGGAAAAAGAAGATTAAAAACTCTACAAAAAGTGTACAAAAAAGAAAAAGCCTAGTGTAGAATGGCTACCCTCAGGCGTAAAATTTCTTCAAGTACAACTTGTTGATGGGTTCTTTGAGAGGATGGCCTTCGGGGGAGGCTAGGATGTAGGCAACTTTTGTGAGGAAGTGTTGGATGATGTAAGGTCCATGCCATAATGACTTGAATTTTTCATGGTCGAAGGTATCGTGAGCGATATCGTAAGAAAGGAAAAGGTTGCCTTCGTTGAATGAGCGAAGGTTGACATGGCGATCGAAGGTGGCCTTCGATCATTTTTTGGCTACCTCATTGTTTTGTAATGAAGACCAATGGTCTTCATCTAGTGACTCTAAGTTCAATAAATGTTGCTCCATTGGAGTAGTGTCGGGTAATAGCTCAATAGCGGTGCTTAAGGTGGGAATTTAGCACTCAATGGGGAGAGTGGCCTCGACCCCATGGACAAGATGAAATGGCCTAAAACTAGTGGCAGTTTTAACTGTTGTACAATAATTCCATAGTGCAAAAAACAACATATGGTGCCAATTGGTCTTATGTTTGTTAATCGTGCACTGCAAAATGGTTTTGAGGACCTTGTTGACCACCTCTACCTATCTGTTGGACTGAGGGTAGTATGGGGAGGTGAACTCATGGGAGAAGCCTAACCTAGAGGAGAGTTCGATGAAAATCTCATTCTCGGAGTGTTTCCCATGATCGAAGACTAACTGTAGGGGGAATCCAAAGTGAAAGATGATGTGGTTAAAGAAAAAACGTGTTGCAGTGTCAGCGGTGTTGTTGAATGTGGGCATGGATTCATCCCACTTGGTGAAATAATCGACTGCTACAACGATGTATTCATGTCCATTGATAGATGGAGGGTTACAAGTCATGAAGTCGATGCCCCATTTACAAAAGGGGTCAACAGTAATGACTGGGTGGAGGAGAGCGGGTGGTTCTCATGCTTTGTTTTCATATAGATGACATTTGTCACATCTCTTCATAGTGTGGATGCAATCATGAAACAATGTGGGCCAAAAATAGTCAGCTCGAATGATTTTCTGGGCAGTGGACATCCCTGAGAGGTGGCCACCGCAGGCGCCGCTATGGGAGTCATTCAAGACTCTGTTGGCTTCGTCAATAGTAAAAAATTGACGAATTATGGTGTTGACCCCTTGTCGATTTTAAGATATCATCGAGAAGGAGGTAGAGAGGGGCCTGGTGTCGAATACGTCGACGATCGTCTTGGGAGAGGTGATTTATGAACTTTTGTGTTCGAAGGTAGACGAGGAGATCATCGTACCAAGGATCATCTGAGGGGATGTAAAAGAGATTCTCATCAGGGAAATCAGTATTGATGGGAGTACTGGTAATATTAGAAGGAAATGTCGTAATGAGTTTGTCAAGGATGAGGGATTTCTTTCTCTTGGGTGTTGAAAATTCAAGGTCGTACTCTTGAAGGATGATGATCCATCGGGAAAATTTACCATTAATTTTTCGGTGACTGAGAAAGTATTGCATGGGCTTGGAATCAACTATGACCTTGGTAGTTCGAAGCAGAATGTAATGGTGCAGTTTTTTGACTGCTAGGACAACTGCAAGGGTGAGTTTCTCTTCATGATTGTATTTCAAGGGTGGCCTTGAAAGTTTTTTACTAATATAGTAAATGACATGCTCATAGACGTCATCCCCTAATTGGATGAGAACTCCTGCTACAAAGACGATTGAGGCTGATAAGTAGAGGATATAGTCGTGATCATAGTCGGGTGGACTAATCAATGGGGCATTAGAGAGGCCTTCTTTGAGATCATCAAAAGTTTTTTGGGCATGTTCATCCCATTGGAATGGGATATCATGACGTAAGAGGTGAAGGAAACCATGTGCCTGAGTGGCATAATCAATGACAAAGTGAAGTAAAAAGTTAGCTTTTCCCTCTAAGCTTTGAAGTTGAGGGGATTCAAGCGAATATTGTATTGACGACACCTGTGAAAGACAATGCATAAGTCATCAAGGTGTTGAGTGCATTTATTGGATTGAGCGGTGAGATCATCCAAGTAGGCAAGGATGATTTGAGCCAGTTCATGAAAGATGTATGTCATGGCGGGTTGAAAAGTGGCACCAACATTCTTGAGGCCAAAGGGCATGACACGATATGCAAAAGTACCCCAAGGGGTAGTGAATGCGGTTTTGTATTGATCGCCTGAGTGAATATGAATTTGGTTGTACCCAGAGAAACCATCCATGAAGGATAAAGCCTCGTGGCTGACACAATCATCGATAATTTGGTCGATGAAGGGAGTTGGAAAATTGTCTTTGGGACAAGCATGATTGAGATCGCGAAAGTCCGTACAGAAGTGGATAGTGCCCTGTTTTTTGTTAATGGGGATGGGGTTGGAGAGCCATGACGTATATGCAATTGGGTATATGAACCATGCAACACGTAATTTGTCAATCTTGGCTTTGATGGTTGCCTCTTTGGATGGGTGTAATGGACGTTGCTTTTGTTGTATAGGTGTGATATCAAACCATGTGTCTATACGACGTTCGACAATAAAGGGATCAAGGTTGAGCATCTCTGTGTATGACCAGGAAAAAATGTCCTGGTATTCTGGGAAGAGAGATTTGTAAGCGATGATCTCTTCAGGAGAGTATGCGGCACCAATGGCGATTTCCTTTGTGATTCCAGGTTGATGGAAATATCAATTTTGATGGTGGGGGGAATGTTAGCCATATTGCCTTGTTCAAAAGTGTCGGGGGCAGGGATAGGGTTATTCAACCAATATATATTCCCTAAGGGGAGAAAATATTTGGTTTATATTGTGTATATGGGGCCTTGTTTGGGAGGCGCAAAGGATTCTTGTGAAAGAAAGAGTGCTCTTTGATGGAGCAGATCCCATGGGCAATCGAGGGAAGTTAATTCCTTCAGGATGTCTTCATTGCAGTGGAACTGTTGAGAATTTAGTGGATCTAGGGGAATAATATTGGTGATTGTCACCGTGTGGTCATCTTCTGGTGAAGAGGTAGGGGGAATGACACAAGGGGGTTGCGATGGTTCCCTCGACATAAACCAAATATCAAGATATTATGGGTTGAAAATGATAGGCGGGCGTAAAATTTTCATGGGGAAATGAACTGGAGAATTGGAGGGATTTGGGGGGATTTGGGAGAAAATCCTCATATAAACTATCTAGGAACCATAGGGGATTCGGGAGTGCCTCAGGTTCAGGAGAAAAGATATGAACAAAATCACGTGATGGAGTAGGGGTAATCATTGGTTTTACTGGCAGTGATGGGGGTGTAGGATTTTGAATAAGGTCCATGTGGCGACATCTGTATTCAATAATCGTGGGACACTGGTAGGTTAAATGATCTAGTGATTCAAAAAGAGAGAAAGGACATATCATCCATTTTTTTATTGATGTTGTGACATAGTGGATGTCAGTGACATGTGGTTGAGATGATGCATATGGAAGGGGTTCTTGCTAAAAACTGTAGCGGACTGTTGTTAGTGTCTTACAAATCTGAGGTAATGTCGGGCAATGGTGGGCGTAATGGCCATACTTTGAATAGATGGCACATGCTAATTTGGTTCGCATCCCTTTGCCTCTTATGGGGGATGTAATGGTAGTATTAGGTGATCTAGATGAAACAACAAGCGATGTCATCGCTCGAGGGAGTTGAATTAAATTGCGCATCTCGGGGAGAAACAAGAAGTTATTGGTGGGGTGTCCTTCTTTCTCGGATAGTGTGCAAGAAGGTTGAACTCATGGTGGAAGTGGGGTGATGGGTTCTTTATTCTTTTGTCTGCCCCCAGTTGCAGTAGTGGTGTTAGTGAGTGGGGGTGAGGGTGGTGTGGTGGGGGTAAGTATGGGAATATGCATCTAGATTATTTTTTTTGGGGAGGGAGGGATGGTTGAGGAACCATCTCAGGTGGATGTAGATACCATACTAGAATTTCCAGCACCATATTGGGAAGGTAAGCGTTGCGGCTACTTGGAAAGCTTGTAAGCCTGGTGGGGGGTAAAAGAAGGGGATTTAAGTAATTTCTTGGGGGACTATCTCCCAAAATTGGATGTGGCTCTTGTGGAGGGTGTAATTAGGAATAGGGGGATCTGGAGGGTTCTCAAGGGATTCCAGAGGAAGGAGCTCTACGACTAGTGGGATGTCAGATAGTAATGAAGCCTCTGTGGGAGGAAGGGTGTCTCCAGTTTATGTTCCATTGGATGATATGACACATACTTGTGCTGAGGGATGTATGAGAAGAGGTGATCCATGGTAAGTCCCTAGTAAGGATGGGTCTTTGAAAATTTTGGGACCCATTGCGATGAGTGGGTAGGCATCGGGATTAGTGTGGACAAAAGGTAGGATGTTATCGATGTTGGAGGAAGGGTTGGGCTCGTAATGTGATACTTGGTCGATGGTGATGATCTTCCTATTGTGGGGGAACATTAAGGTACGAAACAAGAGGCCACAACCTTCATCGCATACATGTAGCTACGACCAAACAAGATGTTGTAATTGAGTGGACCATCGATAACTTCAATGTTAATGAGGATAGTCTTGCCCCTGAGTTCAACAAGGAAATTTTGAAAGATCCCTTCAGGAGAGGATGGTCATCCTTCATAAGCTCTCAGAGTAATGGCATATGGTATGAGCTCGAGGGAGCCAAGTTTCTGCCATACAGTTTTGGACATGATGCATGTAGATGCACCTTCATCAATGATGCAACAGTGAACTGTGATGTTCTAGATTTTAACCGGTATTTGGAAAGTGACCAAAGAGGGGAGATGAGGATCCCCACTATCAAAGGTGATGAGGTGAGTATCAGTAGGTTCAACCTCCCATAGGGTAGAAAGTAACAACTTTTTTTGAGTAGGATAGGTTTGAAGGAATTCTAAAACTCACATGGCAACATGTGATTAGGCCAAGTCATTGACTAGAGTATAATTGTGTGGCGCAATAGCCTACGAGTTGCTGATATTATTTCATAATGGGATGCGAGGAATAAGAAGGGGTGGTTCAGTATTAGGGTGAGGAAGCAAAAAAGGTGGTCCAATTCTGACAAGGGATGTTTCCGAGGTAGTGGGAGAAGAGTCAGGGGGTGCGCTATATTGACGAATGCACGTTTGTAGAAGGACTTATTCCTCACTAGTGAGGAGGATAGTGCGATCTATAGGAGTGCCTGGGTTAGGATATTGTCCCATCTGTGGTGGGTTTGGATGCATATCATGTTGGGTGTTCATCACCCCTTGGTGTGGAATGGGTTTTTGCAGTGTGGAAGGGCGTGGTTTCTATACATATTTTTATGGGGCTTGTTGGGGGACAGGTGGTGCTAGGGGACGTGGTCTATTTTTGGATTCTTTCATCCATTTAAAGTCAACAATTTGAGGGAAATGGTGAGTATAATGGCCATACTCACCACAAAGGGCACAAGGGAAGTTTGTCTGAAGATTGTTGTTGTTATTCCCTTGGCATTTGTTGTTATTTCCCCCTTGGGGGTTTTGGTTCACCTAATTCTAGTTGCCCCCAGCAGGTTGGTTTTGTTGGAGGTGGTTCTGGTTCCTTCCTGGTCCTGAATTATTATTGTTTCAGTTTTTTCCTTTATTTTTGGCATTGTTTGACTGATGGGTCAGATTTGTCATATTTAGCTATTCAAAATTTTGATATTGTTGAATGGGAGAGGGTTGAACAAAGTTAACCCTAGAGTGTGGGTGTCCTTGTGGTGGAGCCATAGGCTGTGGAGGGCCAGGAAATGGAAATTATGGATTAATTGGTGGAAATGGTCTGTAGGGTATATAGGAAAGCGTTGCGCTTTCACTAATGCTCAGGGTATAAGATGAGGTAGAGGGGGTACCAGAACTTGGTTGGGCCATGGGGCGTATTGTGGGTGCCAGCAGTGGTGCACTGATGGGTTGAGGAAGGGAAATAGGGTATGGTTGTTGATAAGGGGGAGGAGGATAATAAGGAGGTCTTCCATATACCGGTGGATATTGAGGTGTTCCATACATAACAAGTTGTTGGAGGTGTGAATTGTGGTGTGTAGTGGTACCAATCAATCCATCCACTGAGTGAGACATCCCAGGTTTCTCCTAGCCGAATGGCACAATTCTCGGGGCATCAGGTAGTACTATATATAAGTATCCTAACTGTGAATAAATGAGTTTGAAATGGTGAGCCTTTCCGATGGCTTCTTCTTTAGATTGGTGGAAGGTGGCGGCCACATCCTTGGCAAGGAGGGAAACAAGTGATTTGAGAATCCAATTGAGGCATTGTTTCTTGGTGGCTTCTACTTTCCATAGACTACGTCGCCGATGCCATTCATGAATGTGGTCAGCGATGTGTGTAGCGGAGGTTTGTTTAAACTATGAGATTAGTTCGAGACCATTGTCATGATGGATTGGTAGTTGAAAGAAGGTTAAAAATTCTTTGGCCAAAGATTCAAAGGTCACATGGGACCCAAATTTTTCTTCTACATACCACTTGGCTAATGGGACAGTGAGTGTGCGTTGAAATAATCTCAAGCGGATGGAGTCATCCATGATGTTGATTGAAGAGCACCATAAGTGGAAGGTCATGATATGGTTGGCTGGGTCGTCTCCTTCTTTTCCTTCAAACTTGGGGATGTCTGAAGGGAGTTTGGTGGGCATTGTAGGCCATGTGGGGTCATGTAATACAGGATCATTGGTGAATTTATTGAGATCCGAGATGTTGAGGGAAGCCAAGTATGGCATCTAGGTTGGCGGTGGAGGGTTGATTCCCGTCATGGTGGGAATGGTTTGTGTACCTGACCCTTGAGGAGGGTTAGTTCCAACCATGGTGTGAGCGTTGTGGGTCCCTGACCCTTGACGGGGGCTAGGTGGAGTTGTACTTCCTCTTGGGGAAGAGGTGTGCCCCCTGCTTCCTTGTAAAGGAATGTGGGTGGATGGTTGACCTTGGGAAGTGGACCCAAGTAAAGTGGAACCAAGAAACATAGATCCCAAGATGGTAGCACTCACAGGAGTATGAGAAGGTGGAGCCGATGATTTGGCAAGACTAGGAACTCCCCCTAGAATGGGAGGGATATTTAACAAGAGTATGGAACGACGAGTATTCTGTGGGTCCCCTATGATGTCTGAATAGAAAAGTGGATGTGTGAAAATGGTGATGAGATCAATAAATGAACAAGAGTCTTTGTTATGATTTTCTGGACCTTCACAATATATCTCAGAATCACATGTAATGACAAGAGCATCATACATTAATCAATTTATAAAGAAACATACATGTGGATAGGTAGATTTTGTCTGCGTGGGAGAACAAAGAAAACAAATTCTCATGTCCTAAAATGCGTAACATCCTTCCTCTCAAATAGCACTTGAGCTTCTAATAGCACTCGACATTGGGGTTTGAAGCCACTGGAAGAGAAACTAGTGAAGGATGAAGTAATCAGTTATAATGAGGGATAGAGGGTGCATATCCTAAAATAGTTGGTGATATTTCCCAATATCCACACAAAATCCAATCAAGGTGTAGTTGCATCCCACAATTTCCACCTAGGTAGATGTCCTAAAATTTTGGTCACTAGGTACCTCAGTCAAAGTGAGACATTTACATTTTCAGCCTAAGAAATGGTTCACAGGCTGGATCCCGTCCAAGAGGTGGGTGCCTGAAGGGGGGATGCATAGAACAACCGTACCTTGGCCTTCGACCCTTCACGAGTATCTCCCTGCCTTATGGTGTTAGGAACACTTGACTTGGATGATTTTAAAGCTCTCTATTTGATAACTTCTATTGTTTTGAAGATGTGTGAACCAGATAACGGGGAGTTATTTGGATGCCTATCCCCAAAATCCTACCTAGACTAAGAAAATTCTTTTGGCACCTCCCGTGGAGGAAAACTTAGTGAGATTTTAGAAAGAAAATTAGATGTGGTTGTTTGAGATATTGGGGATGTGAACCAATCTCATTGAAATTAAGTGGGAGTGGATAGTCTCGTCAAGAAAAAGGGGTGGGGCATTTCAGAATCCCTTTGGAGGAAACTTACTTCAACCTCCATGATTTTATAGATGAATCTAACTAAGTGAGTAGTGAATTTGTGTGTGATCAAGTGAAAGTGTGCCAAATTTTTAATAAGTTAGGTGTCACCTTGATGCATGTGGACTTCGTGTCATCCTTACAATTCTTGATTACCTAATTTACTAAATGCCATTGGTACAACCTTGAGAAATTTTAAAGTCCATAGAGAACTAGCGTGTGGACATATGGGTCCTTACCAATCCTTTAACTCCCTAGTGTGATTTTAATCTAATAAAGCTTCAAAAACTATCCTAGATTGTGGACACGTGGGCATGTATGGGCCCGTTACAAAACCTTTAAAATTCCCTAGTGATTTAATCTAAGAAAGTAAATTCAAAACTATCTTATATTTGTAGCATGTGGGCATGTATGGGCCGATTACAATTTTAAGATGTGTTTGAAAAGAAACTAAGAGGATTCCCTAGGGGGTTGTTGTGCTCTCCTAAAAATTTTGTCTTTAAGGGAGATGAAATTTTCCCTCAATCATTTTTCTGATTCTCAAGATCGATTTATGGCGCGAGAGAAGAGCATACTCAAAGATTGACGTTCAATTTTTGGTCCCAATGCAAGTAGTTATATTTCTGGTATAGAATGATTCCAACTTATCTTTAATCAAAGAAAGCCATCCATGTGGAAAAATGAAAGCAAAAAGAGGATAAATATGGATTTTAGCCCCCTAAGAGCCTATGTTTTGACTAACCCTTCATGTGGAGAGGGAATCTAAGTGTGGTGCATATTAAAATATGCATAGAATCAAAATTAAGAAGGCTATGGGCCTCCAATAGATCACAAAAACCCTTACAATGTATGATTTTCTGGATAGTTGTGTGGGTCACAGAGTAGACAGAGGTGCATTTTGGATGAAATTCTCTGAACTCACCTCTGAATTTAGATTTTTGTAGGCAGGCATGGGCCGGTTATGGTTCCTGCAAGTTAAATAAACCAAAATGAAGTGCTCAAACAACCCA
>ML785116.1:2326096-2342180 GCA_009831015.1 Picea engelmannii | reverse complement strand
GGGGGGGGGGGGGGGGGAATTGATACCAATCCCCAATAGAGTCGCCAATCTATTGCGTCCCTTTCGTCACCTAAATGATCAAAACAAGGATGCTTACATGTCCAATTGGGTTAGATGGACAAGACAATAGTGAATGCAAGAGTTAGAAACATCAAGCATGAAAAATAAACAAGGAACTAAGCTAATAACAATAAAAGAAACTAAACTATAGTTCATAAGGGAAATAGAACAAAAAATAAACGACATGCATGCCACCAATGGATAAGTTGTATTAGTGGGAAAACACCAAAGAGAAAGGGAGACTTATGGGTCCCCTCTTCCTCCAAGGGAGGGCTCTTGAACCTCCAATGATTGAACTCTTCTGACAAGTAGCAAACTAAAAGGAAATGGTGAAGAAATCCAAATCCCATTCACTCAAGAGGTGATGTGAATGTCTAAATGAAATGGTGCTTGTATGCTCTTGATGAGAAAAGTGGATTCCCCAAGAGAATATAGGCAGCATAACAGTACAAATGAATTCCTTGAAAATATAGTGCATCCATGGCCTCTTTTTATAGAAAATCTTTGAGGCATTATTCAACCAGTCTTTAGTGTGAACAAGGGGCTCTTTAGGGCACCCTTAGGTCTTTGACCAACCCTCCTCTCAGATTCAGCTCCGATTTGGGTGTCAAATCGACTTAGGAGATGAACCAGAAGTGGGTGGAAGGCCAACCAAAATCATAAATACATCGTTCTAAGGTGTGCAAGGCTGTTCTGAGGTGTGCAAGACTTTTTCTTCCATAGTCGATCATCGGGCGCATATGCGCTTTTCCAGCATTCTTCGACTGTCACACGTGCGCGCGCTACCTTTGTATCTTTAGCACATGCTGATTTTTAACTAGTTGTATAGTTTTGTGCCCTTTGGAAATGCATTTTATGGGCCATAGATGAGCTAATGGGTGTTTGTAGATGTTGGATTCTTGTAACATTTTGTGGACGAAATTCCAGTGATAACACCATGCCAATAACTTTGCTTTTGAATCTGTTAAACATACATAAATTATGCATTTGACTGTGTCAAAAAGAGGATTATTGGGATATTCTTGTATCAAATATCTTCTAGCATTTGCATAATGATTTCCTCCAATCAGATAATATTTGTAGTCAAAACATGTTGATCTATCAAATTATTACCTTGTAGGGACTTCCATTGGATCAACAAGAACTAGGTAGTCAACCACATGTGCATATGCATTATACCTAATAAATGATTTCAAATTGTGAATATGAAAGTGATGCGGTTTTCTAAATTGATATTTTTCTTTCCCTTCCATGGGTTTATAAAGTTGTTTCACATTCAACTGAAATGTGTGGCCATCATCAACTAATTTCATCGTCCTCATTCTATTTCGAATGGAATTTTGTGTTGTTTTCATAATACCCTCCTCTGGATCAACACCTGGTGTTATTATTTCTCTGCTACCTTTAGGACTTTCACTATAATACTTTGAGCTAACGATGGATTCTTGAACATCATCAACATTTGTTTTCTTCCTGTTATGATTTAAATGTGTTTAATCTAAATCAATAGTTTCTTCATAATCACTAGGAATGGACTCATCATCAACCATTGTTCTTTTACATTTATCTTGTTTATTATTTTTGCGAGGAGTGATAACCTCATTGGGACTAATCTTAAAAAAATCTTCATTTGGAATTTCCTCATTTTCAAATGTAACCCTTTTAGGATTTCTATAATAAGGGATTTGATTTCTTCTTTAATGTTCGTCTCTATCTACTCTTGTAGGTTCAACCTCTGTTACTTTTTGTTTATTTTTCCTTCCTTCTTGTGTCTTTTCAATATGAAAAGCATTGATGACATCCATGATATTATTATCTATAGAGTAAATCCCCACTAACATATGTGAAATTTGTTCATCAAAATCATGTAAAAATAAAATATTACATTTTCATGTTAAATAAAATTAAAACATTACCGTGATACTAAAAATAATAAATGACACAAAAATAAAAATATAAAACTTGCATTGCCTTTCTCAATGTCATCAATGATGGATGCACATAATTCTGAAAAACATTCATTCTTGTTATAATTTCTCAATTTGAAACAATATCTAAACTTGATATAAGTTCTTTCTTGTTTGAAAAGTGCATAAACAATATTTGTGGCTAGCACCAAACATATACCTTGTAACAAGCCAAGTGCCTGATAATTTCCTTGCACATGTTCTAATTCAACACAATACGAATATATATGATCTTTATTTTTTCCTTTCTTGTTTGTAACAAAACATGAATATTCCAGTTTGTTTTCACCTTCCACATATTTACACTCTCTAAAATTCTTCATTGCCCTTGATAGCTCGGGTCTTATGTTATCATTTTGTTTCCTAACATTCATGGAGATTCCAGTTGAAAGTTTTGATGCCATTATTGCAGGTCATAATCCAAATATATTCATAGATAATCTTTTTCCTGTCATTTTTCCTATAAGATAAAAAAACAAAATTAGGCCTTTTACATTATAATAAACTAAAAAGAACATTGAATATAAGAACTAATTTAAAAAAAAATTAAAAAATTTAGACTCGTATTTAAACATTTTGACCCATGGAGTTATTAGGCTTATGACGGGACCATGCCTTGGCCATGGGGGGCCGGGCCGATGTCGGGGGGACCGTAAGAATTTAAAAAATAACTAACCTATGAAATGCTAGATTCTCCTTGGATGTCTTCTCAATGTTTCTCCCTTGTAGCTTGCTCCAAATACTTTAACGAATACTGCCCAAGATATCACACAATGTAAAAAGATAAAACAAGATTGTGTATATATAAAACAGATTATATAAATTATTGTTATTATAACGAATGTGGGATAGATAAAAATTAGTTATATTGTCTACATATATACCTAAAATTATATGGATCATCGCTATGTTTAATGAATGTGGGATAAATATATAAACATGAGAAATATTGTATTTAACATGTAAATAACAAAATAAAAGAGTAATAGTTGTTTTTATTTGTTAAGGGAAAATAATAAAGGGAAAAAATTGGGGGGAAATTTTGGAGGGAAAAAATTGAGGGGTGAAATTTTGGAGGGAATATTTTCGGGTGAAATTTTGGGGAATATTTTTTTTCTTTTTTTTGGTGGGGGGGGGGATTTTGGAGGGAAATTTTTTTGGGGGGTGGGATTTAGAGGGAAGAGATCATTCTGCAAGTTATAAGAATGCCATTGGGAGGGTGAGCATTTGTATCTTTCTATGTTCTTAGAGAGAAGGGATGGCTTCGTCAGATAAATAAGATTTTATTTCCGAGACATCAACAAATTGTTCACCTACCTCTTATGTTGGGATTAGGAAATGCGATAGGAATGCTTGTAATGCAAATGAAGCATCATATTTTTTAGCTAGTCAGAAGTTTGATCATAGTGAAAGTAATTTTATTCAGCATGTTCCTCATGAAAGACCTAAATCAGAGGACTTTGAAGGAACCAATGATGAAGAGGAGGAATATGATGGTGATAAATTTATTCAACAGTTTAATAGTAATGAAAATAATCAAAATGTAGGTCAAAGTGGAGACTATGATCAATGTTTAAATGATTGGGGTAAAAAATTTCCTCCGAGTGAGGATTTTCAAGGTACCGATGAAGATTTCCAAGGCACCAATGAATATGATGAATAATTTCCCTCAAGTGGAAATTTTAAAAGTAGTGAAGATGATTATGACAATGGTGGACACTCTTTCCCGAATGGGGAATTTAAGGACAACAATGTTGGTGATGATTAATTTCCTCCAAGTGAGGATTTCCAAGGAACAAATGAAGATTTTCCTCCAAGTGAGGATTTCCAAGGAACAAATGAGGATGATGGATAATTCCCCCCAAGTGGGGATTTTAAAAATAATTATGACGACTATGGAAATGCTGGACAGTCTTTCCCGAATGAGGAATTTAAAGGAAGCAATGTTGGTGATGATGATTTTCCTCCAAGTGAGGATTTTCAAGGTATCAATGAGGATAATGAATATTTTCCTCCAAGTGAGGATTTTCAAGCTAGTAATGAGGATGATGAAGAATATCCCTCAAGTGGGGATTTTCAAGGTAGTGAATATGATTACGCCATTGGTTGCCACTCTTTCCCAAGTGATCAATTAAAATGAAACAATGTTGGTGATGTTGATTTTCCTCCAAGTGAGGATTTTCAAGATACTAATGAATATTTTCAAGGCACTAAGAAGGATGGTGAGAAGTTTCAATCAAGTGGGGATTTTGAAAGCAGTGAAGATGATTATGTCAATAGTGGACACAATATTGATTATGATTTTCCTCCAAATGAGGATTTTCAAGGTAACGATGATGATGATGGAAATTTTTCTCCAAGTGAGAATCTAAATGGCATTGACAGTCTTATGGGTGATGATGATTTTCCTTCAAGTGAATATTTTAATGGAATATACAATGACATTGGTGAGGATGGTAATCATGTTTCTAGTGATTTCGATATTCCTTTCATGAATGATATTATCAATGAAGATGATCGACCTGTGAATGAAGATCATGTTCTCAATCATTCATCTACAACAGATCAATGTGATCGACATTTTCTAGTTCAGACTCTTGACAATGTTTTTCTTGATATTCCTTCTGGTGATAATAAAAATACTTCTAGTGAGGATGATGAAATAGTGGAGACATTGCAAAGAAACATTGTGTCTAGGACCAAGACTAGGCATTTTTATATCAATCCAAATCATTCTAGTTATACAAGGTCTAGGAAATAATTTCTCACTCAATCAATTTTGATAAGTGAATTGATTTCAAGTGACTGTTGTCAAAAGAATTTTTTGAAAAACATGGAATACATGTATGCCTTGAATAAAATGAAGAAATATTTGCCAATGAATAAGAGCATAAAAAATGCATATTTGATGGTGTGCATGATATCCACCAATACAAGATATGATTATCGCATTGGGAATATTTTACTTTGTAGAAAGGCTTTCAAAAAAAATCACTCAATTGGTAAAATTCATTTATCAAGAATCCAGAAAAGGTTGGAAAATGATCCTTCATTATATTCAAAGTTACATCATGGACGAGAGATTGGACCATATTAACAAACACTATATTGTCATGGATGCATTATTTGTTTTCAAAACATGGAGAGTGTATGCTAGATAGAGACACAATACATATTCCAGATAATTTCTCAAGGAGGGAAATCTACAACTTGTACAAAGGATATGCTAAAGGTTTTGAAGGAAATGGTAATTTCATTACATATGCATATTTTATAAGAATATGGAAGAAACAATTCAACAATGTACATATTCCTAAGAAGTCAAGGATGGGGATTTGCAGTATATGTGCTACTCTTAAATCAAAAAGATATAAATCTGAAGGGGTAGAAAGAGGTATGTATTTACTATTTTTTTTTTAAATTGAATAGTTATCAACTATGAAAACATATGATCAATATTTTTATTTTATGTCATGTGAAGATTCCATAGTCAAAACACTTCAAGAACATCTGAATCAACAATCAAGTGAAAGGAAAAAATTGTACAAACATAGAAAGAAGTGTTATGATGATCCAAACAAATATTTAGGTGTGATAATTGATGGCATGGACCAGAAGAAAATACTTCTACCACATTTTGTTCGTACACCCAAAAATTTATAAGAAGAGAATTTCATTCAATTTCACTTGGTCGGTTGTATGGTTTTCAATGGAAAAATGTGTCCAAGGGTTTACTTCACAACTCCAAATATTCATAATGATGCAAATATTACCATCACCATAATTCATCATGTGCTCACTCACTAGTCTGGAAATATTCTTCAAGTTCTCTATCTACAATTGGAAAACACTAGTCGTGAAAATAAAAATAAAAACGTGTTTGGATATCTAGGCATGCTTGTTGAAATGAGAATCTTTCAAAAGGTGAAAGTTGGTTTCCTTCTTGCTGGACACACTCATGATCATATTGATCAAATGTTCATTCATTTTTCAGTAACATTGAAGAGGAAAAATGTTGGAAGCCTACCATCATTGATTGAATGTATTAAGAAAGCATACATTCCAGAGCATTTTTTCATATATTAGAAGACAATGTTGACATGCAAAGATTTATTTAGGGATCAAATAGTGAAGAAAATTTTATTGAGCAACTTAATGACATTAGCTTCCAAAATCAATTTTGTTTCAAAAAAATTGATGGGAAAACACGTATATGGGGAAAGAACTATTCAACTATTATAGAATGGGAGACTTCATCAGGTTTAGAATTTTTTAAGCTCATTCTAGATCGTCCTTTATCTGCATCAAATTTATTATTTTTACAATCATTTGATGAAATCCATAATGCACGGAGGTGTAATAGAGATGTATATTATTCTGAATGTCTGGAAAAAATAAAAAAAGTCCATTAAGGATACATATGAGTACTTTCATGTTGTTGATTCTATTTGGTGGGAGTGTTTTTTCAATAGTCAAAGCGACATAATTTCAAGCTCAACAAATGGAGATACATTGTTGAAGACTCCATTTCATTGGCCACAAAATATGCCAAATGAATATGAAGAAACAAACATTGTTGAAGTTCAACAATAATCTCAAGGTGCTATTGAGTTTACACAAGAAGATGAAAGAGAAATGTATATTGGTTCACAAAGGTCACGTGCACTATGTGAATCCATGGAAGACCTTTACAGAGGTTCAGTACAAAATATTAAGGAGGATATCATAATTTTTGTTTTAGCGATTGAAGATCCACATGGTTATCCATTCTAGATTGCAAAGGTTATAAAGATTTAGAAATAAAATGATGATTTTATTGCAATATTTTAAGTGAATTTCTATGCAACAAGTACACACCCATTCAACGGTGTGTACAAGTCAGATATGGTGGTTGAGAAACATGTCAATAGAAAGAGAAAAAGAAAGGGTCAAAATACAACTCCTCGTCGCACTGACCTCTTAAAATTAGATGATACTGACGTACTTGTTTATGACTTCAATTTGACAAAGAGGGGAACTCTTTGCTCCAAGACAACAAATGTTATCAAGAGGTTTTTTCCACAAGAAATAAATGTAATATGGGAGTCTCCTGAACCTAGTCATAGATCTAAAAGGAATTTGACATTTGAAATGTTGGGCATGCATGGAGAATTAGATGTTGAATTCATCAAAAATAGAGAAGAGTATGGATCATCTACATCTTCATCCAATAATTCATTTGAAGACAATGTAGACTCTGATGGTATTTCATAAACCATGATTCAATATAAATAACTGTATGAAACATTTTATGTATTTTTTTATCCATATGATGTTTGTATGGTAACTAGAAATGAGCATTGAACTTACATATGATCTTACATGAAGTTATGAATATTTTTTTATGTTTTATGAATTATATTTTTTGATTATGAATAATAAAATAAAATTTCTAAGCTCATATGTTTTGAATATGGACAATATAACAATACTTTTAAGAAATAATTTATGTTTCATTCAAAGTAACTTGTATTTACTTTTTTTTATTAAATTAAAAAATTTATTAAAAGGTGATGTGGAATTTTTAAAGTATATTGTGATATTTTCATGGAATTATGTATTACCTTATGCTTTGAGTGATAATAAGATTTAAAAATTAAGCATTAAAGGGTTGATTTTATGATTTTGTTTAGATTAATTATGAGTTCTTTTACCACTTTATAAAAATGTGTCATTTTCATACCCCAATTTTAGAATGGGTGCTACCAGTAGTAGTGCTTTTCAATTTGATGGTTGATTTTGAGGTTTTGGTTTTAATGTTACCAATTGCTAAAAGTATGATTTCAAATTATCTAAAATTTTAACATTTTGAAAAAAAAAAAATCAAAAACATCTATTTTTTTTAGGTGTTGATTTTAAGGTTTTTTCTTAGCTACCGTCTTAGTTTTGAAGATCATGTTTGAAAAATGTTATAATTTTGACCCCGTTTAAAAAAAAATGGTTCTATTGGTAGCACCACATTTTGATTTGGGGGTTGATTTTGATGTTTTTTATGCAAAAATATGCATTTTTTGGGCCAACGTTCTCGTTTTGAGGTCACAGTTCTCATTAAATTGGTAACATTCTTAAAAGGGAACTTCCATCAATTGGAGTTGCTAGGAAATATATAGGAAAAGTATTTAGGATATACTTTCCAAGTGTCATTATGGGATCGAAAAGGATTCAAAATCCTCCCTCGAAACAATGCCAAAACATTTATCACACAATTTGCAGTTTGGGAAAATACCAAACCAAAAAACAAGTGTTTGACACAACTAAGAACACCTATCACTGTCACCTCAATCTATTTCCCTCTCATTTTAGTGAATTATACGTTCAACACAAGGGAGGATTCATGGGTGACCCTAGGGGATTGTAAGGGGATAAGCAAGGATCTAGAAGAACACCCCTATAGGCCAAGGTCAAGGTAATATTTGAGGCTTGAAGAAAGAGTCTTGGGAGTTGGAAAATGGTTGCCAAGGTTGTGTTGTTACCAAACAAAGTTATAAAAACAAAAACAAAAAGACAATATATGATTATATAAGCCTCAAAACCAATGGGGAATCAGCAAGAAACTTTGTTGTCCCAAATTTGAATCTCAAAATTTATGTTTACAAATGCAACAATATTCAATCTACAATGAAAATATTAGTTCCTTCGCTATTGGGTAATGAAGTCTCTTCCTTGGAAGACAAGTTAAATAAAGAGGAACAAGAGATCTTTGTTGAGATTTAAACCCTTATAAAACCAAACAACAATCCTTCCAAATCATCTAGCTTAAAATCCAAGATAAGTTAGGGTTTTAATGATATCTCTAGGGTGTAAACTCCCTTACTTCCTAGAGAAAACAATCCCTAGTCAAGCCTTGAAACAAGGTTTCAAACCTTCTTACTCCTTGAGGAAAGCCTTGTATCATTTCAATGACAAATAAAATTAAACCTTGGTGGAGGGTGTAAGCCATTTTACTCATCCTAGTGTTTTAGATATATTTCTTGAATTTGAACAAGTAAAATGAAAAAACATTTGTAGAAAATTACTCACCAATACAAGAGATAGCATGCAACATACCCTTACTACCAAGATATCATCCATAACATGTCAAAAAAACACGACCAAGAGAAGTCACTAGCCTATTTTCCACTAATAGACAAGTGTAGCATCCATAATTACAAAAATACAAGAGATAGCAAATTTCCCAAGAGGGGTCGAAATTTCATTCCAAGAGTATGTAATTCTCAAGTTATGAGTTATGAAAATGAAAAAGAGATGGAATTTATTTATATGAGTCCATATAAACCCATTTTTCTACATAACATTGTCAACAACAAATTAAAAGAGGGACAAACCCCTTTATTTGTTCTTACATCTTGCAAATATAAAAATTACATAAATTAAAACCCTAAAAAGGGTGACAACATGCCCTAGAAGGGTGACATGAGGCCTAAACGTGAGACGTTGAGCCTAAAAAAGGATATTATTGGGCCTCCAAAGGCCATGTGCCAATATCATATGTGCTAGAGTGTCATGACATGCATCTCCTTCCTTCAAACCACATCACATCACCTTCAGAACCATCAATTCCACCAAACCCTAGCTTCCAAATGATGTCAAGGGATTAGAAAGTGATGTCCTAGGAATACAAAGTCTAACATCTAGGAGAAAGATCTATGATGTCATCCTTGAATGCTATCAAAGTTCCTCCAGGGGAAACATCCTCTATAATTTGAATAGAAAGGCCTTGGGGTGCTTTTCCAAGCCTGTGGGGTATGGCATCCATCCTAAGGGTTTTCAACCCCCCATGAAAGTTAAGACAACATAATTCCTCCATGGATAGATTTCACTGAGTAAGGTATTTCAAAGAAAAATGAGTACTCACTACAAGGTTCCACAAGTAACATGTATCATCCCAAGTAAGCCACAATTAATAAAATAACCACCCAAACATGTGCATTAAATCCCATATTTTCAAACTAAACAAATTATAAAAGACCTTATAGAATTTTTCAAATTTAAGTATGGGAGGGTTTTCATGGTGCCCTATGTTGATATTGAGAGGGGGGTGAATCAGTATCAATTACAATTTAAAAACTTTTTCAGCTTATAATTAAAACATTGAATTATATCCAATAAGCAATGAACAAGAGTATAAGAGTTACACCAATACACCACAATACACCATGCATAATATATGATAAATAATCAATAGTTATTGTTCAAGGGAAGTAATGAATTCCAAAGGTAGCTACAACTTCCAAATGAAAAGGGAGGGATAAACCTCCAAGAGGAAGATACAATCCTCCAATATCAAGAGAGGGTTTAACTCACCATCCTTGCCCCTTCCTTGCACCCAATAATATATGAGAGATAATAAAACTTTACATTAAATCATCACCATCAACCAACCATCACATAGAACCTGATAATGCTTCCCGAGACTTCTTCAATTTTTGAAAATTTTTCAATTCTTGGAATACTCTGATCCTATAGATAATATTACTCAATTTATTCTTTGAAACTCCTCCAAGTTTCACTCACTAAATCCTCCCCAAAGAGAATTTATAGAATGAATGGTAGACTTTATTCAATTCTGGTTTATTTAGGAGAGAGAATTTGTACAAAATGCCCATGGCTCAATATTTAACATCAAATTTTGAAACTAGCACATAAGAAACTAAAGTCTTTACTCTTTCCAATAAAATTTGTCCCACTTCATTTGGATTCTCTATGAATAAGTTATAATTGTTTTACCCGTTATTGATTAGCTTCTGGACTGGTCAAAAACCCTATCTTCCACAAAGTGTATCTCCATAATTATAGTGAATCAAGAGATGAAACTTTTACCATGGGTACCTTGATATGTCTTCTCAATACCATTGCAATTTCACCATATTAATCATTCTAGAAAAAAAATTATAGCGAAAATGGTATGATGATCTGTAAATAACATACCTTAGAACACATCACCAAAAGACTTCATCCTCCCTTGAAATCCGGCCTTATTTACTTACGATTTCCTCTGAAATTCGACTTGCGTATAAAATGAATGTATAATGATAAGTATTTATACCATTTATGTCACTTAATTTTAACATTAGGGCCAACCTAACACTTTCTTATCTTGTAATTCTCTTCTTTAATTACCTTCAGGGCCTACATCTACTTCCTTCTTCAATTCACTTTGGCATATTCAAAAATTCATTTATCCTCAACCATGAGGATTCACGTGGTGTTCCACCTATTGGAAAATTCAGTGAACAGATAGTGAATGCTTGTCATTGATGGCAACAATGAATATGATAGGCAAACATAAGACAAGTTCAGAGAGGTGAATGGTCGAAAGCAGTGAATGATCGAACGCAGTGAGAGCCGTTAGATTTGGTGCAGGGTCACCGACAACTGTCATATCTGCAGAAGCTGAGAGGGAGATAAGCCTCTGGAGCAAGAAGAGAAGTCCCAATAGGAGGAGTTGTCATCGGGATATCATCCATTGAGAGATCGGAGTTCTCAAGGTCGTGAGAACCGGGACATTGAAAGTCTCGAAATCCTAACATAATCAAGACCGTCTATTTGGAAGGACGCGTGGCAGCAATCGGGCGCCACCGGAATAAGCTCAATAGGAGTATTCATTGAAGAATCAGGGATCGGGACTTTGAAATGTCCAATTCACTTGTCAACAAGAACCCTGAAATCGTGATATGCGATTTTGCGATTTAATCGTAGCCATTAAAGCAAGAATGAGATCTGGACCATTGATTTTATTCATCGGAGAATCGAGGATCGGGACTTTGAAATGTCCAATTCACTTGTCAACAAGAACCCCAAAATCGTGATATGCGATTTCGCGATTTGATCGTAGCCGTTAAGATAAGAAGTAATCTAGACCGTTGATTTAACTCCTTATAGGAGTTTCGTGAATCGGGATTTTGAAATGACAAAAACATTCGACAACAAAACCCCCGATTTCGCGATATGCGATATCGTGACTCAATCGTAGCCGTTGAGTCAAGGTCATACCTGGACCGTTGATCAAAGCCTGTGTCAGAGTTTCGTGATGTAATAGCAACCGTCAGATCTAGATATAATCTGGATCATTGATCTGTTTTCTATACGGAATTTCGGGGATCGGGTTTTGGTATTGACAAGAACATTGAACATCAAACATCGCGAAATCACGATACGCGATTTCCCGATAAGGCATACAGTGTGTGGGCCACCCAGGAGTTAGTGGAGGATAGGTGGAAGGAGTACAGAGGAAGTTGGGGATCGACATATCGTGGGTCCAAGGGGCATATGCACATTGACATCGTAAACCCCAAAACCTCTACGAGAGGTATGGTGGCGGTCACATGATAGCAGGTCACATGGACCATTGGGTAGCTGGAAGGGGCTAAAGATCGGGAAAGGAGCACATCAGGGATCGGAGAATTGGGGGTTCCGAGTACATGTGCATCTCGACACTGAAAGTGCTGAAACCCAATTTAAAAGGCAAGAATAATAAATATTAGCCAACGGTGCGGATAAATCTTGAATTGATTGGAGGGTTACTCTTCTTCCACACACATTTAACTCTTTCAGTTACAAATTCATTAGTGAAACGGACTCATGATTGCAAACTAGTTGTCGATCAGCTGGCGATTCAGTTGCTTAGACAATTGTCATCTTTTTTCCCAAGGAGTGGGGAAGTTGAACCGTCATGTTCGAGTGTATAAATGAAGATGAACCAAACTGTGTCGGGTTGGCTGTTCTGGAAGAAAAAGAATGAAACTGTAAGAAGGGAATAATGAGAGGATGCGTAATATGAAATTGATCATATATGTAGAGTGAGATAAAACTCAGAGCAGAATAACAGAGCAAGTTGAAGTAGAGAAGAATGTCAGAAAAAGCTGATGTAGAGAAGACCTGCTGAACAGACAGAGGAAGAGGAGAACTGCAGAATAGTTTGAAGAAGATAAGACTTATAGAACATAAAAATACTGGTAGGAACTGATTTATCTATGAAGTTGTCTGTGTATTCATTATTTGATGTGCTAGGGTGGAAGGGAGGTTCTCAGGAGGACTGTTGTCCTCAGAGGTTCAAGTGGGAGCTTGAACATAGGAAGTTGTAGCTTCCATCTGGTTGTAGCTAGAGAAACAAGGGTGGCAGGGTGGTGCTAGGGAGAACAAGTGTTCTCTGTTATATAAGTTGGAGCCTGTGTAACTGGAAGTTGGTGTTTCCATCCAGTTGGTGCTTCCATCTAGTTGGTGCTGGAACATTTAGGAAGTTGGTGCTTCCATCCAGTTGGTACTGGAATATTCAGGGAGTTGGTGCTTCCTTCTAGTGGGTTCTAGAGAAACCTGAGAGTTGGAGCTCTCAAACAAGTTGCAGCTTGTAAAACAAAGGTAGCAGACTCACATTGAGTTGGTGCTCAATTGTAAATGATGTATAGAACTAAAAAAGACTGCCTATCATTTCGAAGAAGAAGAGGTTTTCTCCCTTTATGGGTTTCCTCGTGAAAATTTGTCTCTGTGTGTACTTTATGTGTGATTGATGGTTTTTACTTTTACTGTCCATATGTTGTATATTGTTGATGATCACTTGAAGGAAGATTAAAAGTATTTAAAAGGTATAAAATTGTTTAAGCTCATAAACAACTGATTCACCCCCCCCTCTCAGTTGTTTTAATATTTCCAACAATTTGTATCAGAGCGGCTTCCTTTTATTTAAAGGTAGATCTGTAAGCTTAAGCATGACAAGTCATGAAGGGACTTCAGCCTCTAAGCCCCCTCTGTTTGATGGAACAAATTTTTCCTTCTGGAAGATTAGAATGAGAACATATTTAATGGCCTTGGGTATTGATGTTTGGGATGTAGTAGAGATTGGATATACAAAGCCTGTTGTGCTAGCCAACAAGGATGATAAGTTAGAGTTTAGTTTTAATGCTAAGGGGATGCATTCTATCTTGAATGGACTTGTTGAAGCTGAGTTTGTAAAGGTGATGCACCTTGATACTGCCAAAGAAATGTGGGATAAACTTATTAACAGTTATTAAGGAAATGAGAAAGTAAAAGAGGCCAAACTTCAAACATACAGATTGAAATTTGAACAACTAAAGATGAATGAAGATGAAACAATTAGCAAGTATTTTTTAAGAATTGAAGAACTTGTAAATGCCATGAAGGGTCTAGGTGAGACGTTTGATGACCCACTCTTAGTTCAGAAGATTTTAAGATCTCTGCCTGATAAATTTAATCCAAAAGTCTCTACAATAGAAGAATTGAATGATCTTAAAACTCTGTCCATTGACCAACTTCTAGGAACTCTAACTACATATGAAATGAGAATTAACAAAGATAAATCCAGTACTAGAGAAGCATCTTTTAAAGAAGACAAGAATATTGATTCAGAATTAGATGATATTGAGGAAAAATTTGTGAGAAGGTTAAAGAAAGGATCAGGAAAATATCAAGGGAAGTTTCCCTTCAAATGCTTTAACTGTGGTAAGATAGGTCATTTTTCTTCTAAGTGTCCCTATCAGAAAAAGGACCAGAACTCTGATGATGAAAAGAAGTACAAACACAAGAAATATAATAAGAAGAAAAGTTTGGTTGTAAATAATGACAATTCCTCAGAAGACACCGATAGTGATTCATCCTGTGAAGATAAGGTAAATGACTTCATGCTTATGGCCAAAGAGGATCATGATAATAAAAGCACAGGAAACGATGATAATGAGGAAGAAGCTGTGGTGGATTTGGAAGGAGAACTAATCAGGGCACTGGAAGAAATTGATAGACTCGGATCTAAAAACAGAAAGCTAAAACAATTGTTAACACAGTTTGAAAGAGACAGTAAAAAACTTGATGAAGATTTTTCTCTGCTGAAATTGGAATTAGAAGAGGCAAAGAAGATAGAAGACATACTGAAAAAACAACTGTCAGAGAAGAAAATCAGGTGTGAATCCCTAGAAGAAGAAATAGTAAAGACTAGAAAAGAAATGGAGAAATTCAAAGCACTGTATCATCAAAATCTGCCAAGTATAAAAGCATCAAAAGAATTAACCTCCATTCTAAATCAACAAAGAAATTCAAAGCTGAAATATGGATTGGGATATGAAGAAGGATCAAGTAGTGATCATCCAAGTAACAAAGAATCTATCAAGTTTGTCAAATCCTCAAACATTGACAACAGTCACTCTGAAGAGACAAAGAAAGAAAATCAGCCATTAAGATGGAATGAAAGGAAAAAATCCAGAACAGAATTTGTAGACCAGAAAGTTTATCGGCATGAAAGAAATCGACCTCCTCAAAGAAGATAGACTATTTCAAGGTACAAAAATTTCTTCTATGGTTATTGTTTTTTCTGCTCTAATTTTGGACACAAAGCTATAAATTGTTCTCTAAGATTTAGATATGAACAATCAAGATACTCAATGAATAACTATCTACCACAACAAAGATTGAGATAGCCAAGAAACAAACAATCACAAATTATGAATCATGTGATGACTGGAAGAAGGACACAGGAAAAACACAACAACAGTTATGAGCATAACAATCGTTATGATCTTTTATTCAGTGAGCCATAATGCTACATCTGTCATAATTATGGACATAAGGCAACAAACTATCATTTAAAGAAATATAACCCAGATCAGAATCCCATTGATGAAAATGTCAAAGTCTCAAAGAAGAAAGTAGATGACAAATGTGGACTAGCGCTATCAGCCCAAAATAAAAAGAATCCCTGGTATATTGACATTGGATGCTCCAAACACATGACTAAAGATAGAAGTAAGTTTCTAACTCTAAGCGATAGAAAATCAGGGAATGTAACTTTTGGAAATGATGCACCAGGAAAGGTGAAAGGTAAAGGAATTGTGAGTTTGAGTAAGGGAAAAAGAAAATCTCAAGATGTGTTTCTTGTAGAGAATTTGAAACATAATCTGCTTAGTGTCAGTCAAGTCTGTGACCGAGGATGTGAAGTTGTTTTTACCTCTAAAGACTGTAAAATCAAATCTGTGGATTCAGGTAAGCTAGTTGCAAAAGGTATAAGAACAGAA
>ML785116.1:2308563-2320961 GCA_009831015.1 Picea engelmannii | reverse complement strand
GGTTTCCTCATGAAAATCTGTCTCTATGTCTACTTTATGTGTGATTGATGGTTTTTACTTTTAATGTCCATATGTTGTATATTGTTGATGATCACTTGAAGGAAGATTAAAATTATTTAAAAGGTATAAAATTGTTTAAGATCATAAACAACTGATTCACCCCCCCCTCTCAGTTGTTTTAATATTTCTAGCACCACCTACCAATGGAAACAACATGATGTATACTATCCATCCATGGGTTTTGTTTCTGCATGTACATTTTCCTTCATGTCCAAATACCTTCATCAATCTTGCGGTCCAAAACTAATGACTAGGGTTGACATCAATGACAACAACCAATATTCCAGCAATCTCCCCCTTTTTCATTGATGGAAACACTCATGCTCCCCCTATCATCATGATCCCAATTCCCCCCCCCCCTTTGACATCAATGGAAAAGGGTAGGTCTTCTCCCCCCGAGTTTAATGGAAAAAGGTAACTCTCTTCTTTGGGGCTACTCCCCCTGAACATGTGGCACTCAATAATACTTCATCCTTATTTTTGGTCTTTGGGACTTTTTCTACCTTGGAATCCTTTGGTGTGGCTTCTGTCTTCTCTCTCTTCTTCATGTCTAGGATGTATATGTTGTTTGGTTTTCTTGTTGCAGTTGCAACCAATATTCTTGAGTTATTTTCTCCGATTTTACATTTTCGGGAGTCAAATGTAAGAGTGTATCCTTGATCACACATTTTACTAACACTGAGTAGATTATGCTTCAAGAGTTCAACCAATAGAACTTTCTTTTCTTTTACATTTTTTCTTCCAATCTCTACTACACCGTCTCCAAGTATTTTGGCAGATGAGTCATCTGCAAATGTAACACTGCCACCCTTTCTCTTCAAGCTGATGAATTTTTCTTGATCCCCGGTCATGTGTGAAGAACATCCATTGTCTATTTATCATTCATCTTCTTCTTTACATTCTTCAACAGTTAATGCTATTTGAAAATATTCATTTTTTGGAATCTCTTTCCTTCTCCATACTGTGGTTGGCATAGGGACATATTCATCCACATATCTGGAATCTCGTGCTTTGTGACCAAGATAATTAAATTTGTAGCATACAATATTTTTTTCCATCAATGGGGAAAATGAATTATAAATTTTGTTGACAAATCCACGATTATTTCCATATCTTCTATTTACACCATTCATGTTGCTTGCATATTTATTCCTTTCATTTATTCTGCAATTGATTCCCTTGTGTCCAAAATGTTTTGAAGTATAACAATGATCAAGAAAGAAATTTTGATACCTTGGAGTAAGTGGTATTCTTTGTGATGTAGTCCATCTGGGTTCATGATCTACTCTTCTGTAGTTTCCTTCATACTGATTGAAGATTCTTTGATTCCTGAAGGTAGGAGGTCTTCTTGGATATTCATCTCTTTTGTAATCATTCCTTATTTCTGGTATCCTAATCCACTTCTCATCAATTGTCTAGGTAGCTCTTTCTTCAACCTTCTTGTTGGTATTTTCATCTTCTTTGTATGAAGTTTCACCCATGCATCCAAGATGTGTTAAGTCTTTTGGCACTTGATATTTTCTTAAGCTCTTCCTCGATGAGACAACTTCTTATTCAAGTTTCTCACAATCTTCTTCTTTCTTCATCATTTGGACATTCCTTACTTCTCCTATTCTTCTTTCTTCTTCGAGTAGATTTTTCAAGGAAATGTTTTCTTATGTTAGTTTCTCAAAGTCTTCTAATTGTTTCTTCAAGATTACAACTGTCTTTTCACAACTACCCAATTCACTTCTTAGTTTTCTATGTGTGTCTTTGAGATTGTTATTTTCAATCTCAACATGCTTCAATTTTTATGACTCGTATCTTCTTGTTGAATAATTTCTACTTCATAATTTTATTCTTATTCGTTGGAATTTTATTCTTCAATGTCATCTGTTTCAATCCTTGGATGAGGACATTCAAATTTAACATGTCCTACTCCTTCACGATTAAAGAAAAATAATTGACCTCTATTTGCTTCTTTGAAATCTGAGATGTTGTAATTTTCTTCAACTTCTTCTTCTTCTACTTCTTCTTCCCTTGCATAAAGGTCTTGTATGTTGTCCCAAAGATTCTTTGATGATGCACATGATCCCACCTTGGATTTCATTGAATCCGTCAATCCATCTAGGATGGTATCTATTGCCAATTTGTTGTTCCTTTTTTCTTCCTTCTAAGCTGCAGTCTTTGGTTTCTTCAAAGCATTGTATCCTGAAGGAACTCAGAACCAAACATCTGCCCCAAGAGCTTTCAAGTGAGTTTCCATTCTATTACTCCAGTATTCAAAACTTCTTCCATCAAATGGTGGAATCCCATTTGGATTTTTGTCTTCCATTTCTTTTTAGGATTTTCCTTCCAGTGGTTAAAATGTAGTGAAGGAAACCTGCTATGATGCCAATTGTTGATATTGAGAGGGGGGTGAATCAGTATCAAGTAAAATTTAAAACATTTTTCAACTTATACTTAAACCATTAAATTGTATCCAATGAGCAATGAATAAGAGTATAAGAATTACACCAATACACTACAATACACCATGCACAATATATTAGAAATAATCAATAGTTATTGTTCAAGGGAAGTAATGACTTCCAAAGGTAGCTACATCTTCCAAATGTAAAGGGAGGGATAAGCATCCAAGAGGAATATACAATCCTCCAATATCAAGAGAGGGTTGAACTCTCCATCCTTTCCCCTTCCTTCCACCCAATAATATATGAGAGATAATAAAACCTTACATTAAATCATCACCATCAATCAACCATCACATAGACCATGCTAATGCATCCTGAGACTTCTTCAATTTCTACAATTCTTCAATTATTGGAATACTCTGATCCTATAGATAATATTACTCAATGTATTATCTAAAACTCCTTCAAGTTTCACTCCTTGAAACCTCCCAAAGAGAAGTTATAGAAAGAATGGTAGACTTTATTAAATTTTGGTTTCTTCAGGAGAGCGAACTTGTACAGAATGCCCCGCACTTAATATTTAACATCAGATTATGAAACTCACACACAAGAAACTAAAGTATGTAATATTTCCAATTAAATTGGTACCACTTTATTTGGATTCTCTATGAATAATTTATGATTTTTTTACCCGTAACACTTGTTTATTGGCTAACTTCAGGACTGGTCAAAAACCCTATCTTCCACATAGTGTATCTCCATAATTATAGCAAATCAAGAGATGAAACTTTTACCATGGGTACCTTGATATGGCTTCTCAATACCATAGAAATTGCACCATCTGAAGCATTCTAGAAAAAATGTTATAGCGAAAATGGTAAGATGACCTGTAAATAAAATACCTTAGAATACATCACCAAAAGACTTCATCCTCCCTTGAAATCCGATCTTCTTTACTTCTAATTTCCTATGAAATTCGAATTGTGTATCAAATAAATGTATAATTCTATGTATTTATAAAATTTATGTCACTTACTTTTAACATTAGGGACGACCTGTCCCCGAGGTGTAGGACAGTCGGTGACGGAGTGTGTTGTTAAGCCACTCCGTGATGTTAAAGTCACCGGTTCGAAACCTGCGGGGACAAAAAATCCAACCATGTTAAGGGTTGGTGTGGCTCAGGCCGGGTGCAATCCTCAGGTGATTTTGACGGCTTAGATGCCCCTGAGTCGCGGTTTCTCAAGCCACAGGTTAATCGCAGGTCCTGCACAAATTAACAAACAAAAAAAAAACATTAGGGACGACCTGACACTTTCTTATTTTGTAATTCTTTTCTTTAATTATCTTCAGGGCCTACATGTACCTCCTTCTTCAATTCACTTTGTCATATTCAAAAATTCATTTATCCTCAACCATGAGGATCCACGTGACGTGCCACCTACCACTGGAAACAACATGATGTATACTATCCATCCATGGGTTTTGTTTCTACATGTACATTGTCCTTCATGTCCAAATACCTTCATCAATCTTTCATCCCAAAACCAATGACCAGGGTTGACATCAATGACAACAACCAATCTTCCAACACCCTATTGGGTAGACCAATCCCCAAGTCATGAAACATTTCCCAAGAAGACCCTCGTGAGATCGATGCAACAAATACACTAGATCTAGTCGTGCAAAGAATATAACACATATCCATGAATATCTTGTGTGAATTTGGTTCCTTGAGATTTCATTAGTCATGTTGTTTAGTTCTTGAATATACCAACATAACGTTCCATTAAATGATTACAAGAAATGGTATAGATCAAAATGGTACATGTCAAGTAATAGACAAGATGAATGATAAACTTCAAGTTTTCAACCCATCATCATAAATTTAGGTCATTTATATCATGTACCTAGTGCTAATGGATGTGAGAAAAGAAATAGTGTTTTTAAATTGTTCTTATCAAAACCTTGTGTTCAACAAAGATTGTATTATTGAAAATACTTTAGAACCTGAAATTTATTAGTGTTAGAGGATGGTAGCATGAAATATTTAAAATGTGTAAAGTTCCAAAAAGGAAACATATCACTTCAACCTTCTAACATGAGACCTATTCATCTTTTATTTTATCACAAGTCATAGAAGAAAGAGGTGATCTCCACATGAGTGTCAATTAAATAATTTCAATATTTCTCATATTTGTATCCATGGGAAGGTTTGAATCTATCTTGGTACAATACATTGATAAGGAAAAATACAACATTATTTGTTATCAACCAAATACTTAGATATCATAAGAAACTAGAGTACACACCATGTTTATCAAATGTGATCATGGAGCACAAATCCAAGATAGATTAGATATACGAGTTACACAATAACGTATTAAAGAATATGATAACCTCCTCCAAATAACCCAATACATTAGTACATCCAAATCACATGTCCTCAATAATGACTACTTGATATCTGTATATACATATTCACACATTTCACACGTGGCTCCTTTATTATCAAGAAAACCACTATTGCATATACATTTACACATTACATGTACATCTAACCCCATATATGCCCCCTTAGGGTCATACTATATACACTTAACAATATATATGCTTTCCTTGGGGTCATACCATAGTAGCCTCCTTGATAATATTTGATCTCAAAGATTTGCGATTAAAGGATTTACATGTGATGAAACCAAGTAATACAATTTCTTTCTTTCTTTCTTTCTTTCCATTGTGGGTACTATGGTGTGAGCCCAAGGAGGCATATATGAGGTTAATTATAAATTTTATGAACCGCATATTTAAGATACCATAAGAAACTGGAGTACACACCATGTACAACAAATGTGAGCATGGAGAATAACTCCAAGATATAAAAGAGAGATGAGTTACACAATAAATCCTTAAAGAATAGGAGAACCTCCTCCAAAAACCTCAATACATTAATACATCCAAATCACATGTCCCCAATAATGACTACATGGTCTCTATATATATCTATTGATGCATTGCACATGTGGACCCTTTATTATTATCTTGACCACTATTATGTATACATTTACCCATTATATATGCATTTAACCTCATATATGCCTCCCTTGGGTTCATATCATATACAATTAATCTCATATATTCCCCCTTGGGATCATATTGTTATCGTATATTAGTTGACATGGTTCTCAATACACCAAGTTGAAGAGCTTTATGAATCCTTGGGAAGCACCTTTATTGATCTGGATTGGATCATTATATTCTTTTTCATCTATCTCAATGCTTTCAAAGTGGAAAAATAGGAGGAATCAACTTGCAGGGCCATTTTAGTGTTAGGTCCCAGTTTGGAAAATTAGGGTCTAAAACCTTTTAGAGCCATTTTAATGCATTAAACAAAAAGTTTTGGAGTTCTAGTGTATATCCCCTGTGCACACACCTTTTGCAATTTTATATACTCTAAGACCTTTTTAATGGTATAATCCATGCCTCAATTGGAGCTTGTATGTGAAAGTTATTCCTATCGCAACTTAACCTACCTTGTTGACCACCATGGTATGAGTGGATTCCATGTCATCCCTTGTAACATACCCATCCACCCACATGCCAGGCTACACCACTTAATCCTACTACAACACACCCAACCACCAGCAGGCGAGGCAATCTGCAGTCCCAAGACTCAGTTTTTTTATCTTATCTTGAAATCAAATGAATGTTCATGAATGTTAGAGGCATGAAAATCACATGCATTAATCAAGATCCATGCCACAACATAAAAGAGATAAACAATGTGCCATGCACAACAAATAGCCAGTAGACATGCAGATTAAAAATACATATATCAGATATAATTAAATACACAATAGAAATAAACATTACACAGAAAACATAGAGAGCACTTATCTTTGCAAGTAAACGTTCACCAACTGGCTCCAGACCAAGGACGTTCCTCCCAACCATATAATTTTTTTTTCATTTACTCTCAACAACAGGTCACTCCAGAGCCAGGGCTATGAATCCACAGTACGGGTCCTAGGCCAAGTCTAAACACATAGAAATTGGCTAAGTAGCTCTAAGGTTTCCCAATCTCATAGAAAATCCTAATTTCCAGCTCTCTTTCCCCCTCAACCTGCACAACACCAAGAAATGAACACCTTTCTCTATCATGCAGTCCCTGAGGATGTTCCATTTCTCTCTAGGGATCCAGTGCTACTAGTTAGGAAATATCCCTACTAGAAACTCTAAGGATTCCTAGTTGTGGATTGTTCTATCTGAACTGCCATCAATGTCATACTAATAGAACTTTCAACACTCAAGCTATCACACACCTTTAACTACTCACAACAATCCAAGGTACCCAACTCTCTTCTACCCATCCTACACAACCTAAGAGAATCGACCCCCTTCTGCACCACGTAGGCCCTCAGGTTGTCCATCTCCTTCCAAGGCTCCAATGCTTCTGGTTAAGAATATCCTTGTTGGGACTCTCAAGACTTGCAATTAGGGACAGTCCTATCTGAACTGCCATCAAGATCATGCACTTGGGCATCCATTCCCTCCTATAATGATCAATGATTATTACATCCATTCAATGATGGCCCTCCTCTTCCTTCCATTTCTTTCCATGCTTAGCCCAATAGAACACAAACTAGAAGTAGTGAGTGAAGAGGATGAAGAACAAGGGAACAAGGGGAAGAATGACCCCCCTAACTTCACCACAAGCCACCCTCACGCAACCATTCATATCCATGCTCATACCAAGAGCATACGAATGCAGTAAGAGTGAGGCTCCCAAAAATGAAGAGTGGAAAAGGTGTAACAATGAATGAATAAGAACAATTGAACAAGTGAACCCCCACCCAAACCAAATATGGGTTTATATAATTACTTGGAAATCAAGAACCACATGGCCTCCCCCAAGAAGATCATGTAACCCATTTTCTCCATAAAATCAATTATGGGTAAATAAAATAATAATAAACAGACTTAGCCCCTCAAGCCCCCTCTCTCGTGGAATCATATCCCCTTATCTCTTATGTCCTTGTCCATCTTGTAGCCAATGATGTATTTTATTAAAGTATATGAAGTATTACATTTCCTAGGCACTTGGGCCCATTTTCAACTTTACCATCTCACCAGCCTAAGGCATATTTAGTTAACACATTATAGTTCATAAGGGTTAGAACTGGGGTGTTACATCCCCCTCCCCTTATTTTGGCACCATCCTTAGTGCACAACACCATTCCAATGTTATTAACATTACAAATCCAGGCCCTCTGGCCTTAATCCACACAGGCAATCCAGCCAAATCTTATATACATAAGCACTCTAGCCTAAAATTAAACATGTATGCATTGGAAATCCGACCCAAAACATGTATAATGATATTCAAAATTTATATTTATAGCAACAGTTCCAACCACCAAGATCTCCTTCCCTCTCATCCCTGTACAACCCAAAGAAATGAACCCCTTTCTCTGCCATGTTGTCCCTTAGTCTATTCCACTTCTCTCCATGGCTTCAGTGCACTCGGCCAGGAAGTTTCAGAGTTGTGGATTTCAAAACTCCAGCTGCAACAAGTCCATTGGACTTTCTTCATTCTATTCCCTTGTCATTCAGCTGCTCCAGCATCACCTTCTTCTTTTCCCTCATACTCTAGTACTTTTCTAGATCTTCATCATTCATCGTTTTCCTACAACATTTCAAATCAACAATCATATCAATTCACAATTAGTGCATAAATTTTTTATTTTTGTTCCTAATATAAGAGTAAATTTTCATAATCTAGTACAATACTTATCTATATGGTTCATGGATTTGCATCCATATGGATGTCTCGTTAACTTGGCTCATTTTTTTCCTTGACATACCCATTGTGTGCATGACCCCAATCAAGAGCTATCAAAGTTTCATCTTCCTTGTGTTCACTCACCTTCCAGGCCTAGGCTTAGGCATCCCCTTCTCTGCTATACAATCCATCATGCAATCCATCTTGCTTGACCAAGGATTTCTTGAACAATAATATTTCTAGAGACTTTATCAAGTCTTACAGCCGAGGCAACTCTCTGGCATGTGTTACCACAACACAACATATTCTAGGGAAATCATGGCTTACCATAGGGTCCTCATGTCCCAACAATAGCCTTTTACATGATTTACATATTGCATATCCAACATCTCATTTGTATTATACACATACAGTCATCATGAGATATCATTATAACCATTTCCAATCATAAATTTCAAATTTGTTTTACACAGGAAAAAAAATAATTCCATGCTGAGATTTCTTCTCATAATGTTTGGCTCTGCAACTGTAGATATCAGTCTTCCTTATGGGCTTACATCCCTACCATATCCAAGACCATTCTACCTACAATTTATTCAATTTACATTCAGCCAAAACAATTTGTCAATAATTATCAAATCATAATTCCAAAAATTGTTTTATATATGAAAAATAAAACTTCTAGACATGAGCTTCTACTCATACTAATTTGACTCTTTGCAGCAATAAGAATTGCTCTTCTTTATGGGATTACAAAATTATCATATACAAGATCCTTTCCTCCTGCAATTTCAACATTCCCCAGCCAAACAAATTGTCAATATCTCATGTACAATATATATATATATATATATATATATATATATATATATATATATATATATATATATATATATATAACAAAATCACAAAGTGATCTTAGAATTGTTTACAACTGCAATTCAATCACTTCCATCAATCCAACTATCAATTGGAATGAACTCATCATTACATATACATTTATTATCAGCCAATATTTTCTTTCTTCTATCTAGAAATATTTTTATCAGTCTGTCCCCTCAACAGAGATTCCCTATAATTTATCATTATGTAGCTTTTTTGACCTGCAACTTTCTTGTTGTAATATCTAACAACTCCTGAAGTGTTTTCAACTTCATGAGTTAGAAATACTCACATTATTTCAGCTGCTAGCATAATCATTTATATGTTATATAATGTATTCATGCATTCACCAAAATGCATTCAATAATCCCACTTGTGACATTTTTAATAGTTCCAAAATTGATCTTGAAATTGTAACAAACAATAATCCAATAACCTTCAACTAGTATTCATATTAAATATAATGCATCTATCCATCATTACGTCTTTTTAGTACCACATAATTTTCACAATGCAACAATTTATTACTAATTAAAATGACAATCAATGTGTCAATACCCATGGCCACATCTATACAATGCATCCATGCATTGACTACATAATACCACATAACTATGTCATGCATTCCACCATGATGAGTTGGAAGGTCCGACTAATGTACATATGAAAAATTACACATCCCTATGCACCAAGCATTTACTGTCAGCATTCCTACTAATGCATATGCATTTTAACTTCATTGTATGTCTCATGCACTCTAGTGCATTTCTGTTTCAATTCACTTATTTATTTATCTATTTCTGTTGTAGTTGGTTGTCCTTGAATTCCTTCAATCCCATCATGTTCATTTGCACTATGGTTATGTGGGTATGAACACTTTTCCAACCACATTCCACTTGTCCATTCTTTCCCACTTAGTACCATTCCCCAATGGAAATCCATTTTCATTCAGTGACACTTTTCAAGTGAGAGAGCATTCTAATTCCTCTGTATTGGCATCCTTCTTCCACCGTGAAATCTGATATCAGAAGTGGATCTCTTTAACACTTTTCCTTTTATGCCCATCCATGACATTTTTAACCTACTAGCTTCATATCCTATGTGAGGATTCTTTCCTTTGTAGTACCTTATCCAAATTTTGTAAGCTTTGTCATGCTTCCATGAATGTAATATCTGATGTTTTTCTTGAATTGATCTTACTCTACCTCTAATCCTTCCAAACCTGGAAGAAATCATCTGTTTAGAATTATACATATTATACAAAATCGTCAATTAAATTTACAGGTACCTTTTATGTTTAATTCATGAAGAAAATTATATCAATCATAACAATTATCCAAAAATAGAATGATTCTAGGTCATTCCCCTCTTAATCATATTTCCAACAACTAAAATCTCGCCCCAATCAGATATTGGAGTTGAAAGCTAGGGCTCCCTGAAAAAACCACTTTCATCACCCTGAGATGATACAGAATATCAAAAATTGCAAAGGCGCTTCCTTCAAACAAAGTTCCTCGTGACCATGGCTGGAAACCGTGGGCGTAATCACCCTTTAGTGCCTTGATCCATGTTATTCCACATGGGAGCTTGTGCGAACACCAATTCTGAGGGTTGGTTTACTTCCAGGCCCATTTTACCTTAGCATGGGACCGGTGTTGGGACCAAGTCCTCTGGACTTTGGCCTTTGACTATTTTCCCTTTTCAAATTTTTTTTTCTCCCAGAGTTACACTTTGCCAAAGACTTTAATAACTCCACTAGCAAAAATGGATGGTCAAGATTTCATCTCCTACCGAATGGATGGTCCTGCCCCCATCTAGAGGCTTCAATGAGATCAACGACTATGACTTAATCAAGTGTTGAGACGGACAATGCTCAACCAATTCGGTGCTCCGGGATATTTCCATTCCCAAGTCTTCCATTTCCTCAGAGTGACAATCCTCGAAAGTACCTACCTTGTCCTTCCACTTCTTGATCCAACGGTTGAGAAAGGTCCCAAAGGGATCTTGGATTGACGACCTGTGTGCCTTCACAACTTCGGGCTTCAGCACATTTCACTGGTAGAAACCTAAAAACCCTCGAAGTACCAAGTCTGCAGACTATGATATCTATTGTCGCATGTCTTCTAGAATCAAAGGTCGATATGTACTCCATCCTTTGGGAGTTCTTGACCCAACGCAAAATGCCACATCTTTTTCCTCCGAAGTGCCCAGTCTCTGGACTGCATGATCTGTCGCCACGTGGTGAAATACTAGAAGCCAACACGTGGCCCAATTAAGAAGGTGACACATGTCATGTTCTAACTGACATTTCAATCTTCCATGGGCTCAAAACTCACTAACACATGACACACATCCCATGTGTCCATGTCATCTCAGGTGACGTCAACGAGCCATGTCACTTCAAAATTTCAGGATTTGGAAGGTTTTATGCTTGCATTCCTCAGATCTCCCATACTCTGAATTTTTGAACTCCTTAACCTTCAAGGGTCCACATCACCTCTAGGTGGCATCATCGTACCCCACCACTTCATCTCTTTGGGTTTCAAGAGTTTCCACACTGGCACACTCCAATTCTCTCGAACTCTGAATTCTTGAACTGGCCAATTTGTCGACATGTGTCTCCCTTAATGGACGGTTTGTATTAACTCCGGACTTTGAGACTTCGAGAGATTTTATTGCATGCAATATGAGGGCTTTCTTCTCCCGTAGTGTTGATCCTTTGGACTGCCGCGATATCTATGGCTCACAATCCTCCCATAGCCAACGACTGCAATTAACTCAGGCTTCGACTTCGAGGTTTCTCACTCCAGAAGACCCCCATACTCCTGAATACTTGCTGGATCTGACAGTCCTAAACACTCCTGAAACCCACTGCTCTATCCAACGGTCGATGAGACTTTAGTACTCCAACCTTTGACAGTTCAAGCTTTGCATACCTACCAAGATTTTCGAAATGGTGAAGTTATGAATTATTACCCTTCACACTTGGCCTCGATCGTCTACTGACGATCAACAATCTAGATCTAACAAATGGGAATTGACCTTTCCCAACTTGTTAAGCCCTAATATTGGCTCATTACCACTTAATTGGGGCATATTAGATTAGTAATGTTATTTTATTTATGTCGGCTTAGGCCATTGGTTGTGATTTAGATTAGTAATGTTATTTTATTTATGTCAGCTTTAGGCCATTAAAACCTCCTAGTCTCCTATATATACCAAGGAGACATTTTCATTTTGAATCATCTTGGACTTGAACATTTAAGTGGGGTAAAAGGAGGTTT
>ML785116.1:2269295-2302122 GCA_009831015.1 Picea engelmannii | reverse complement strand
CAGGTTTCCCATATCCTTCCAAGGCTCCAGTTCTTCTGGTTAAGAATCTCCCTACTGGGACTCTCAAGATTTACAACTGTGGGTAGTTCTATCCGAGATTCCATAAATCTCATGCACTCAGGTATCCATTCCCTCCTGGAATGATCAATAAATATTATATCCATTCAATGATGGCCCTCCTCTTCCTCCCATTTGTTTCCATGTTGATCCCAAGAGAACACGAACTAGTAGTAGTGAGTGAAGAGAAAGAAGAACAAGGGGAAGAAGATGAACCAGGGGAAGAACAACCCCCATAGCTTCACCCCAAGCCACCCTCACATAGTAATTCATATACATGTTCATACCAAGAGCATACTGATGCAACAAGAGTGAGGCTCCCAAAAATGAAGAGTGGAAAAGGTGTAACAATGAATGAATAAGAACAAGTGAACCCCCACCCAAACCAAAGATGGGTTTATATAATTACTTGGAAATCAAGAACCACTTGGCCTCCCCTAAGAAGCTCATGTAACCCCTTTTCTCCATAAAATCAATTATGGGTAAATAAAATAATAATAAATAGACTTAGCCCCTCAATCCCCCTCTCTCATGGAATCATAGCCCCCTATCTCTTTTTGTTTTTTTTCATCTTGCAACCAAAGGTGTATTTTATTAAATTTTATGAAGTATTACATTTCCTAGGCACTCTGACCCCTTTTCAACTTTATCGGCTCACCATCCCAAGTCATATTTACATAATACATTATAGTTCATAAAGGTTAGAATCAGGGTGTTACATCCCCCCTTACTTGAACATATGGGGATATCCATGTGTGAACTTTCGATATGATTCTACAAGGTCCAAACCTTATCACTAAATAAGGGTTGAAGAAGTCAAAACCCTACCCCTACATGGATATCGAGATATGTTAAATACCACGCCACTAGGAGGAGAAGGGGTTCCATTCTTTAGCATTGTATTTTTTCCATAGTTAAGAATAGAACGTAGGAGTTATATTTTGAGATCATAATAGAGGAGTAGATATTTTGTAGCTTCCATACAAGCCACAGTGTCAAAGGAAAATCCACAAAGAGTGTCTCTTTCTTTGTACTTGCATTTGAAGAAAAGAGAGCAGAGTGACCTCACCTTCTAGTTTTGTTTTCTCCCACATTGGGTTTCCTAGGTTATATCTTGTATTTATTTGTGGATGGTGTGTGAGTATTTATTTTTGTTCTCTATTTTTTGCATTTCATCTATTTCATATATTTTAAGCAGGAAACTAGTAATTAAAAAATTTGACATCTAAAAGAAATTAACCTTCATAGTAAATATTTTGGTATTTTATTATATCTTTTGTGACAAACTATCTAGTGGAATGTCCACGACAGTTTATTGATCATTTTTGAGGTTTTATAATAGGAATTAGACTTGCTCTAAACATTGAATTACAACATTGCATGCCAACATCTTGAAAATATTTATACCAATACCAAAATTGCATTAGCCTATGTTCCTAAAACTAGTGCTGCAAGTGAAGTGGTGGGGCATTACTTATCAAAATTACTTAAAATTTATTCTTAATAGAAATCAAAATTACACTAAAACCAAAAAATAATGACAACCTCTTATTATAATGTAAGAGAAAAAAATTCTCTGAAATAAATCTCAGCCAATTATTATTTTTTATACAAAATAAATCATCAATAAAATTGAAAGGAGATGGGTAATTACAGCATTGCATGCCAACATCTTGAAAATATTTATACCAATACCAAAATTTCATTAGAATATGTTCCTAAAACTAGTGTTGCAAGTGAAGTGGTGGGGAATTACCTATAAAAATTACTTAAAAATTATTCTTAATAGAAATAAAATTATACTAAAACCAACAAATAATGACAACCTAATATTATAATATAAGAGAACAAAATTCTCTGAAATAAATCTCAACCAATTATTATTTTTTATACAAAATAAATCATCAATAAAATTGAAAGGAGATGTGCTAAATAGAAAATAGGTCTATATAAGTTTGAGCTTAATATTAACTTCTGAAATTAGAATGTTATATGTTAAATTATTTATGAAAATTATAAAAAATATTTAAAAGAAAAATAAAATTGATGAATTTTAAGTGTCAACAACTTAAAAATCTTGAGCATGCATGTTTTTCTTATGCCACCTAAGCGAACATTATCATACATAATTAATAAACTTAATAGTTACAAAGGTTAACATATTACTATAGAGTGAAGAGATTTTGTGCTTAAATTCAAATATAAGTTTAAATAATCATCCACATTAAATTAGATAACGCTTTGACACGATTAGACAATGACTCAATAAATTTGATAATGGAACATTATTCATAACCATATGAATAATGAACACACAATTATTTCATGTTATTCTAAAATAGGATGGTATTTGACTCTATCATTATTTTGGTTTTATACACTATTCGTTTAACTTTAGTTGTATTTTATTTTATTAATATTCATTGTGACTTAGTCTATTTTGTGTAGATTTTTTAATCATCAATTTTTTTTAATATGTTTAATTTTGTGATTATTAATTTTTATATGTGTGTGTGTGTGTGTGTGTCACATAATCTTCAACATAATCATTGATTTTAAAGTCAAGTTATGAGCATTTACTAGATATTTTCTCAAATCAATTGTGATGAACTAAGATTTATGGAAGGAAAAGGAAAAATGATATATTATTGGAATCAATGATAAACTAAAAATTTAATAACGAAGAGTGATAAATTTTCAGATGATGATAACCACACTTATAATTGAATTTTCCAAATTGAAGTATGGGAGGGTTGTCATGGTGCCCTATTGTGTAGACCAATCCCCAAGTCACAGAACATTTCCCAAGAAGACCATCGTGTGATTGATGCAACACAAGCACTAGATCTAGTCATGCAAAGAATATAACACATATCCATCAATATCTTATGTGAATTTAGTTTTTTGAGATTTCATTAGTCATGTTGTTTAGTTCTTGAAGATACCAACATAATGTTCCATTAAATGATTACAAGAAATGGTATAGATCAAATTGGGACATGTCAAAGTACTAAATGGGATGAACGATACACTTCAATTTTTTCAACCCATCATCATAAATTTAGGTCATTTATATCATGCAACTAGTGATAATGGATGTGAGAAAAGAAACAGTCATTTTAGATTTCGTTTATCAAAACCTTGTGTGCATGTAACAACCCTAGTTGAATATATGCTTAGGGATTATTAAGTAAAATTAATTAGATAATTAATTGTCCTAATATGGTTTTAATTAAACAATGATTAACATTAATAATATTAATTAAATATTTATTTATTAATTAATTGTTTATAACTTTTGATTAATTAATTAATTAATTAATTACATATCACATTCAATGACATGGGTAATAAATTTAAGTGGATTAATAATTTTAATTTATTTAATTAAATGCTTTACATATGCGAGAGGGGATAAGACATTAAAGAAGGGGATAAGATATTAATGAAGGGGATAAGACATTAAAGAATGGGATACAATATTAAAGGGGGAGATAAGGAAATTAATGAGGGGGAGGAGAGTCAGTGAAGGAGGATATGATGGGGAAGAGTCCTACGAGAGAGGGAGCATTATTTTTCTTTTGGAGGGAGGAAGCATTTGGAGGAGGAGGATATATTTCTATGGGATATTTTTTTGTGGATATCTCTAGCGTGAGGAGTTTGGTTTTGGGGGTTTTTGGTGAATCAGAAGCAGGGGGCACTAGTTTTCTGGGGCTGTTGGGCACGGGGGCTAGGATATCCTTACGGTATCTTGGAGCTAGGGAGCTAGACATGCTGCTCCTAGCTGGCAGGGAGGAAAAATCAGTTTTGGGCAGTGTTTGACACTGTTTCAACTTCAACAAAGGACAACAAGATCAACAGGGGAATTAGCATAAGGAAGAGGTAATTTATTTTATTCTGTTAAGTAATTCTTATTCTATTATGAAATTGTTGTTCTTTAATTAATTTAACATGCTTATATGCTGAATGAAAGAAATTATTGAGTCTTTATGTGTACAAGTAATCTTATCGGTTTCAATTTGTGGATTTTAATAGACTAAAATTAATTTGGTCCTTACACATGGTATCAGAGCCCTGGTTCAAAATCTGGTGCCAAGGGCCTACCCACCCACCCATAAATTTAAACAAACCCCACCCATAAATTTAAACACCCCGAAACTCTCCAAAATTTGTAAATATGGGCATGAGGGCCAAGCTCCAAGTTCCAACTCCAACTCCAGCTCCACCTAACCTGCAAGCCAAGCATACAATTTTTTTTTAACACATAAATAAATATAAATGAAATATACATATTGAAATTTTTTAACACAAGATATATACATAAATATAAAATAATGAGAATAAATAACCCAGAAAATCCTAAAATAACCCTCAAAAGATCGGTAGCAGTAAGGAGCCATGAAAGTAGACCTACAACCCATAAACCCTAGGTAATATACCTGAAATGATACTATATATATATATATATATATATATATATATATATATATATATATATATATATATATATAACTACCTAGAAACCATGAAGAAGAGAGAGATTGTTATAGGAAAGGAGATCCTGCACCTATTCCATTCCTTGTTCCAACCACATGTCAATATTTAGAAACCACTTGCTCCCTGGTAAAAATCCTCACCTTTAAATAGACCAGAAATAAAATAAAATTATACAAATAAAACAGAAGGTGTTACAAGGTGTTTGGGTGAAAAGAAATTGTGCTATGAACAAAAAAATATTGCGCTATGAACAAAAAAATATTGCGCTATGAAAGAAAAAATATTGCACTATGAACAAAGGTTGACATATCCAAACATTAGATATATATACAAACTGACAATAAAGATAAAATTGTTGTAAGTATAAAATGACAGACACTATCTGCGACTCCAAGAATACACATGAACAGGAACACATTCCACCATTAAAATTAATACACAAGGGCAGTTGTGGGGTTGAATGTCGAAGGTTATGGATGATGCTCATGAATTGGAACCTGAGTTTGCTAGATTCAAGGAGTCGATTCATGCAGATTTCTCACGGCTTTCTCATAGTTCACAAATCCCATGAACTAGAACTAGTGACGTTCCACTGTCACGATCTGAATATACTTTTTCGTAGGATTATCTTTGTTCGTTGATGGATTTATAGCCTTGAGATTCACCAATGAATTTACAACTTACATTCGTTACAATTAATAATTCAGTTTCCACCAATTTACATAGAAAAGGATTCAAAAACGTAGTCAACACTTACCCGGTAGTAACTCTATGACACCTCTCCGCAGGGAGTGGTGAACGACAAGAGGCGATCGTTGCAGAAGGCGATTTTCATGGTCGAAATGTACAGATTTCCTGCAACGGGGCTCGTGGATGTCGAGAGATTAAAGGCGTACATTTTCCATAACTTCTCCTCTGGAGAGATGGGAAACATCTGTCAGAATAGAGCTTTAAAGCCTCCTTCTGTTAGGGATTTAGCACCCAAGATCAACTTCCCCCACGCTGCATCTGGTACGTTGTACCCAGTTTTCACTGCATTTAAACAGAGTCTGTCAATTGAAAATGAAGGCAGGCAGGCAGGAAAGAACTGTACGAGAGGCTGAATTTATACTTATGGTTGGTCCAGATGTTTGAGGCCAAATTCTCAACCTTCTTGGTCCATTTGTTGAAGCTTTGCAGCACCGATTCCATAGGATCTACACACAGAGAATCTAATCAGAGAAACAAAAGATAAATATTGGAGATGGTTTATGCGAGCTTACTCTTTGAATGTTGTACTGGAGATGGTTTCATGATATACAAGTTGGGGGTTGGGTGCTCCACTGGGGTGGTCCAGATGGTGGCCTCTTGGTTGTGAGGATGGGTGGAGGGGGCCGTAGGAGCGCCCATGAATTTGGTGCCCCATTTTCGGTTCTCTTTCTCTGAGAGGGTTGAACCTTCATGCAGCAATGCCAAGTGAATCGAACATTTGATCTCGACCTTCGGATAAACGATCTTCTTCGTCCCTCTGATGGCGGGACTGACCTTGTCTGTGTAATCCGATTGTAAATGTTGCTCTCTCTCTACTCATCCTTGAAATCATATGGTCCAACGATGTCTTAATAGTGAACAGAGAATTCAAATGTGGGGCACAACTGAGAGAAAGTGAGAATTCAAACGTGGGGCACAATTGACAGAAACAAACAAGAACGTAAAATAAAATAAAAAAACAAGCATAGAACCACACCAACAATGACACCTCAAAATTATCAAATAGACACGTGGACATAACCCAAAAATAAATAGTAATCAACTCAAACACCTTACATACCATTTGTGTGTTGCACGGATACATTTTTTGTGTGTTGCAAGCTCGCTTGAGTTCCCAAGTGGGGTACTCGGATGCACTGTTCTGAGGAAAATAGGCTTGAACTAGTTCATGCCTCTACCGCGCAGCCTAACAGGTAAAGTCCATATCCCATTACACATACAAATCCCATTGCTAACGCTAAGCCCATGAGGCTAGACCTTGCCTCACTTAACTCATCAACACACATAATACAAGCTAGCGTTGAACACCAGTGCACAAATATTTCACCAAGAAACAACACAAGCCATCGCCTGACAAACAAGGAAGGAGACCAAGGAAGAACTGATTGCGTACCAATTCAGCGAGAGAACCACCAAAAAAAAAAAAATGCAGATGTAACGACCATGGCGGTTGACCACGTAGCCAAAAGAAAATGACGGGAAATGTAGAGTTAGGGTTTAGAAAGGAAGGCGCTGGAGGAATCAAGGAGAGCACGTGGAATCCATGCATGCCCGCACTTGTTTTTAAATTATTTTGATTTTCTTCTATTATGTATTAAAAAACTTTTTATAAATTGTGTGTGTGTTCGTTTAAATTTATTTTTATTTTTATTTTAGTGTAAAGATAATTTAGGTTAATTTAGTTCAAATTAATTTAAAGTTAATTTAGGTTAATTCAATTAAATTAATTTAAAGTTAATTAAGTTAATTTAAAGTTAATTATCTAAAAAAAAAATTAAAATTTTAATTAAATTAATTGTGTATTTAGTGTAAAGTTAAACTACATTAAAAGTTAATTAAAATGTTAGAGGGTCCATGGGTTTTGAACCCAATACCACCCACCAAGCGAAGCACCTTAAGAAGAGCACTAACACCAACATGCCCTCATGAGTCTTTACAAATAAATTCTTATACTTAAATAGATTAATGGTAACAGAGTGTATCCTGAAGTATAAACTCCGATTATCCAAGTGTCAGGCTCACGAGACCTTACACACAACTCATCAAGCCAATCACCGAGCCCTTTCATTCCATTCCATCAATCAAAGCTAAGCGCTAAGCTCCAATGCTTGAGAGACACTCTACAATCCTCCAGACTCACACCTGCAGCCACTGAGACACACAATTCAACGCATATGTACAATGCACCAAGGAGAGCCCACGAGTCAAGCATCGAAGGATATTTAGTTGTAAGCGAAAATTTTAAAGGACTTAGACTAGGACAAGCGGGAAGGAGGAAACATACACACTAAGAAAGTAAGCTAGAGAAATTGGTGAGTATGACGCAAGGCTAGCGTAGCTACAGGGTAAGGGAACCAATAGTTTTCGTAGGAAAATAAATCAAGCTTAGATGATTTAGCCCTAACCTAGCCAATCCCCTAAAGAGAGTAATGTCTATTTACAGAAAAGTAAAGAAAAAAACTTATGCCTAACCCTGTTTCTAGTTTGAGTAGCGCCAATTTGAAATGTCCTTGAACTCACCTTAACAACTTTGGTTGATGCAGGTTAAATCATATAGGATGGTTAGGACTCGAGGGAATCGAGGCAGAGGATCATCGTCATAGGCACTGCCAACACCGCCAACACCACCGCCACCATCGCCCAAACTAGCTCTCATACTACGCTCATTGGAGGCCATACATGAGACTTTAAAGGGGCAACAACCAATAGGGACCTATGTGGAACCCCCACCGTCTAGAACGGGTAATCCAGAAGCGTCAATAGATTTAGGGGGAGGACCTCCACCCGAAGACATCACTCGAGAATTGCAGAAGATCAAACTTCCGGAGTTTGTCGGGGGTCGCACCACTGAACGCGCAGAAGTGTGGTTAGAAGGCATGACAAGGTGTTTTTCCTTAAGGGACTATGCGTCCAACTCAAAGGTGAAGATAACAAATTTTCAGTTAAGAGACAACACCTTGAACTGGTGGGGTAACCTGGAAAGACAACTGCATCTTACCCCGAACACAGTGTCTTGGGAACTTTTTGAGGAGAGGTTCCGAAGGAAATATCTGCCATCCTATTATGAGGAACAGTGGGTAGGGGTGTTTCATGCCTTGGTACAGGGAAACAGAACTGTAGAAGAATATGAGATCATATTTATGGAATTGGTCAAATATGTTTCGTATATGGATAATGACCAATGACAGGAAAAACGCTTCGTCTATGGGCTAAACCCTAAGATCAGAGCTATGGTGCGGATGTGGAAACCATCTTCAGTAGCAGAAGCAGTAGAAAATGTGCGTTATGCAGAAGAACACATGAACTTGAATGGAGGTATGAGGTCGACCTTTCCGCATCGTCTTGGATTCATCGGGAAGGCCCCTAGGACATTTCCCAGGGAAGGGAGCTCAAGGCCACCTCCGTATGGTAACAGAGTCATGCTAAGGATAGTAGTCACTGGGATTTCAATGGCAGCAAGTAAAACATCTCGTTCATTGCTAACGACACAGACAGGTCCACGACCATCTCAGGGAACAACTAGTAGGGGCAGGGGTTCCAAGGGAAGGAACTCATTTCAGAGACAGTCACATAATAGTGCGCAGGTTCAATCCCTTGTTACCTGTTGGGGATGTGGAGGACCCCATTACCAGCGTGACTGCCCAGACTTACAATCAGGATTCGTGCATAGAGAAGGGAAGGCCCCGATGGGAAGAGCAAGTAGAAACCACCATATTTACGCAATGGTTAATAATTGCTAGGCCAAACATCAATCCATGGTGGTGGAGTCATCAGGTACGCCAAATCATATCAACATTAAGATTTTATTTGATTCTGGTTCTTTAGATATTTTCATTTCACCATATGCATTAGAAAAGAGTGGGTTGACAGCCTACGAGCATGATGACTTTAAACAAGTCGAGATGGCTTCGGGGGAAAAGCAAGCGGTAGGACCTAGTGTTGATAATTGCATAGTAGACTTGGGAGTGTGTACTACCAAGTTGAAGGTATACGTCACTACTCTCGGGGCGTATGACCTAATCATTGGAATGGATTGGTTAGCAGCTCACCAAGCTTTGGTAGATTGTTTCTCAAAGAGGGTGCTCTATGTAGATGATGAAGGAAGGCCAGTAGAGATCTAGGGTGTACGGAGAAAAGTGTCATTATGCTTTATCTAAACTATGAAGGTTAAGCGATGCTTGAGACAAGGGTGTCAAATTTATGTAGTGGAAGCAGTGAACGAAAGGAAGGGACCCTTATTGGATCAGTACCTGGTGTTGTCATAATTTAAGGATGTTTTTCTGAACGAGTTACCAGGGTTACCTCCTGAGAGGGAGCTTGATTTTACTATTGAGATAAAACCTGGTGTAGAACCAATTTCCAAAAATCCGTATTGGATGAAAACGCCATAACTTTGTGAATTGCAAATGCAGTTGAAAGAGTTACTGGACTTAGGGCTAATAAGGCACAGTGTTTCACCTTGGGGTGCACCAGTAATTTTTGTAAAGAAGAAGGATGGGTCCTTACGACTGTGTATAGACTATAGGGACTTGAACGGTTCTACAGTGAAAAATAGGTACCCAGTGCCACGAATAGATGACCTCTTTGATCAGATGAAAGGAATGGTGGTATTCTCAAAGATCGATTTGCTATCCGGGTATCATCAGTTAAGGATTAAGGAAGGCGATATCCCAAAAACTGCCTTTCGAACTCAATTTGGACATTCCGAGTTGATCGTAATACCTTTTGGATTGACCAATGCACCAACAGTATTTATGAGCCTCATGAACGACATATTTCGAAAGTACTTAGACCATTTTGTACAAGTCTTTCTAGATGACATCCTCATCTATTCCAAGAATGAAAGAGAACACGAGGAACACTTGTGAGTGGTGTTGTCCTGCCTTAGAGAGAACAAATTGTATGGGAAGTTTTCAAAGTGTTCCTTCTTCCAAAAAGAAATTCATTATTTAGGTCATATCATTTCCAACGAAGGAATCTCTGTGGACCCACAAAAGGTAAAGACCATTATGGAGTGGCCAGTGCCAAAAAATGCCCATGAGGTGAGAAGCTTCATGGGGATAGCAGGTTATTATCAAAGATTTGTGGAGGGTTTCTCCAAAATAGTGAAACCCATCACCACTTTGCAATGCAAGGGGGTCAGGTATGAATGGACAGAAGAATGTGATAGTGCATTCATTGAGCTTAAGAGGTTACTAACTAGTTCCCTAATTCTACGAGTGTCGGATATGGAAAAGGACTTCACTGTCTGCACAGATGCCTCGAAGAAAGGGTTGGGGGCCATGCTAATGCAGGATGGAGTGATAGCTTGTGCATCAAGAAAGTTGAAGAAACACGAAGAGTTATACGTGACTCATGATTTAGAGTTAGCAGTTGTAATGCTAGCTTTGAAACTTTGGAGGCACTATCTTGTAGGGCGAAACTTTGAGCTCAAAACGGACCATCAAAGTTTAAAACATCTCTTCACTCAAAGGGATCTGAATGTTAGGCAAAGGTGATGGAGTGAGTTTATGAGTGAGTACGATTTTGGTATTTCGTACATCAAAGGAAAAGAAAATGTGGTCACATATGCCTTGAGTAGGAGACCACGTATCTTCTCCATGATACCCTTAAAACTCAATCTGAGGGAACATGTGTTGACGCAACTCCAAGGAGACAGTTGGTATTTAAAGGTTACTTCAAACCTCCAGAGTGGGAGGCAATTAGATCCAAAGTATGAAGGATATAGTCTGGAAGTAGACAAACTGTTAAGATATCGAGGAAGGATGTACATCCCTGAAAGTGGGGATATTCGAAGCATCATATTGAAGGAAGCCCATAGAGCACTTTATTGTGTGCATCTGGTTGTGAAGAAGATGTACGCAGACATAAGGAAGCTCTTATTCTAGGTAAGCATGAAGCGCGATGTAGTCCATTTCGTCGCCAAATGCCTAGAGTGTCAACAAGAGAAAGATGACCACCATCACCCAGCAAGCCTCCTACAACCACATGATGTTCCTATGTCCAAGTGGGAAGTCATCTCTATGGATTTTGTTGTGGGGTTGCCGCTCACATCTCATAGACATAATGCCATTCTTGTGATACTTGATAAGTTAACCAAGAGTGCTCATTTTATTCTAGTCAGAGACACTTATGATTTCATTGATGTGGCATATGTGTTTGTAAGCGAGGTTATCTGTTTGCATGGGATACCTAAGAAGATCATTTCAGATAGGGACTCGAGATTCACTTGTAGGTTTTGGACAAGTTTGCAGTCAACATTGGGGACTTAGTTGAACGTAAGCACAACTTATCATCCTGAAATAGATGGGAAAATTGAGAGAGTAAATCAAGTCATGGAAGACATGCTCAAGATGTATGTCATGGATAATCAAACCCAGTGGGAGAAGTACCTACCTTTGGTCAAGTTTGCCTACAAGAAAAGTTTTCATAGCTCCATCGGAATGCCACCCTACGAAGCTCTGTATGGAAGGCCATGCATAACGCCATTGATTTGGGATAGACATGAAGACCAAGTAACATTTTGGCCAGAATTGATTCAAGAGATGGAGGAACAGGTGATTCAGATTAGACAGAGACTAAAGGAAGCATAGGATAGGAAGAAAAGTTATGCGGATGCACACAAGACCGATCAAAGTTATGAAGTGGGAGACCAAATTTTAATTCATATCAGGCCTAATACGAGTACCATATGATTCAGAAATGGGACAAAGTTGTCACCTCAATTTATAGGACCATTCAGAATCTAAGAGAAAATTGGACCCGTTGTCTATCGTCTCGTACTGCCACCCCACTTGCATAAAACTCATAATTTTTTTCATGTATCTGTTTTACGTCATTATGTTGTTGATGAATCACATAAACTAAATTGGAAGGAATTGCAGGTATCGGACGTGGGAACTCTCACAGTAGAACGATTACGCATATTGGACCGTAGAGTCCGACAGCTAAGGAACCATCTGGTAGACCAAGTTAAGGTCCAATGGAACAAGTATAGTCTAGGATCTGCTACTTGGGAAGATGCCAAGACATTACGAAGAGACTATCCCTCACTTTTTTGACCACCTCGAGAATATGTTTCTCGAAGGTGGGGTGTGTGTAACACCACATTTTGACTTAGACAACCAGGATTACCTGAGGCCTATATACTTTATTTTCTAGTCACAATGAAACTATTAAATGATACACTTAAACTTTAAAATGTATGAACTTTTATGAATGTTTAAATGTTATTGATGATGATATATGTAATGTGATCTACTATGTGAATGTAAATTTTATGAATGTTTAAATGTTATTGATGATGATGTATATGATGTGACATATTGTGAGAATGTGAATTTTATGAATGTTTAAATGCTATTAGAATGATGTTGGATATGATGCAATCTATTTTGGTAAATGATAATCTTATGAATGGGTGTCGAAATTGAATTATGGGATATTATGAGATCTATTTCTAACTGGAAAACTTTGATGTTAAGTTGTTGGTACAAGGATACCAAATAGAAATGATGATTGCATGCAATTACATGATGATAATGCATAGAAATGTATGAGTTTGTGTTACAAACTAATCTACAAGTTATGGGCTATGAAATAGCCAACGTAATGATGATGAAAGTGGATATCATGACCACTAGCTGAGAAACATTATGGTATGAATATTTGTATGTGAAATTATATTGGTTTGGATGCATTTCTATGATATGTGGACCAGTGGAGGATTTCAAGTGATGAGACTGCCCAAAACCGAATAAACGATGACAAAAATCCCAGCAACACGGTGCCACTGTATATTCCATTGTAGGGTGTGGACCCTAGTTATGATTAGGAGGGGTGGAGGCATTTCCCACCGTGTGTCCTCCGAAACCTGAAGTCATGGGAGGACGGTGTTAGCTCATGCTCCCCAAGACATGTGATGATGACTCTTAGTTGCCTGCTAGGGAAGCTTGGTCGAGATAGTGACACTTCCTCTTACGGGTTCTATTTGGAGTTAGGTCAATATAGTTGATGCTCTAAGATAGTCTAGCAGAGGAAGGATAGGAATGGAGATGGAAGTAAGTTAGGGAGGAAGGATGAGTAGAAATAGTTGAGAAAGTATGGAGATTTGTCTTATGGTGGAATTTAATGTTTTCCCTTCTAAAAAGAAAATGTGTATATATGAATATTCATAATTACGTAACTAAACCACAGTTGTCTAAATAAAATTGTTGAACCGGATAATTGTAATTAAAGGATTTCTCAAACATTTGATTGGTTTATTGTTTCTTATAAAAGACTAGTTTTGTTGATTGGATTGGATGCATACCTAAATTACTAAAGGATGATAGTTATTGATTATCAGTACATGCATGAGACTTGTATGTACTAGCTACACATGCATTTCTTGTACATGTACACTAGTATGTATGAGTTTTCTTGGCTTACTTACTAATAGTGTCGATTATTTGTTATGAATGTGTGAACCATGTATCTTTTCCTTTGTACCATGAGATACCTTAACTTCGGGACGAAGTTTCCTGAAGGGTGGGTGTATGTAACAACCCTAGTTGAATATATGCTTAGGAATTATTAAGTAAAATTAATTAGATAATTAATTGTCCTAATATGGTTTTAATTAAGCAATGATTAGCATTAATAATATTAATTAAATATTTATTTATTAATTAATTGTTTATGACTTTTGATTAATTAATTAATTAATTACATATCACATTCAATGACATGGGTAATAAATTTAAGAGGCTTAATAATTTTAATTTATTTAATTAAATGCTTTACGTATGCAGGAGGGGATAAGACATTAAAGAAGGGGATACGATATTAATGAAGGGGATAAGACATTAAAGAAGGGGATAGGATATTAAAGGGGGAGATATGGAAATTAATGAGGGGGAGGAGAGTCAGTGAAGTAGGATATGATGGGGAAGAGTCCTACGGGACAGGGAGCATTATTTTTCTTTTGGAGGGAGGAAGCATTTGGAGGAGGAGGATATATTTCTGTGGGAGATTTTTCTGTGGAGATCTCTAGTGTGAGGAATTTGGTTTTGGGGGTTTTTGGTGAATCAGAAGTAGGGGGCATTGGTTTTTTGGGGGTTTTGGGCACGAGGGATAGGATATCCTTACGGTATCTTGGAGCTAGGGAGCCAGACAGGCTGCTCCTAGCTGGCACGGAGGAAAATTCAGCTTTGGGTAGTGTTTGACACCATTTCAACTTCAGCAAAGGACAACTAGATCAACGAGGGAATTAGCATCAGCAAGAGGTAATTTATTTTATTCTGTTAAGTAATTCTTATTCTGTTATGAAATTGTTGTTCTTTAATTAATTTAACATGCTTATATGCTGAATGAAATAAATTATTGAGTCTTTCTGTGTAGAAGTAATCTTATCGGTTTCAATTTATGGATTTTAATAGACTGAAATTTATGGATTTTAATAGACTGAAAATACTTTAGCACATGAAATTTATTAGTCTTAGAGCGTGGTATCAATTCTGAAAAAATCCATTCATAAATATTCCAGCCAATATGTGATTAAACATCAACAACTACCATGCTTGAAATCTTGAAAATGTGTAAAGTTCCAAAAAGGAAACATATCACTTCAACCTTCTGAAATGATACCTATTCATCTTTTATTTTATCACAAATCATAGAAGCAAGAGTTGATCTCCACATGAGTGTCAATTCAATAATTTCACTATCTCTCATATTTGTATCCATGGGAAGGAGATTCATTGTTTGAATCTATATTGGTATAATACATTTATAAGAAAAAATACAACATTATATGTTATAAACCAAATACTTAGATAGCATAAGAAACTAGAGTACAAACCATGTTTATCAAATGTGATCATGGAGAAAAACTCCAAGATAGATTAGATATAAGAGTTACACAATAGCGTCTTAAATAATATGATAACCTCCTCCAAATACCCCAATACATTAGTACATCCAAATCACTAGTCCTCAATAATGACTACTTGATCTCTATATATACCTATTCACACATTTCACATAAGGTTCTTTTATTATCAAGATAACCACTATTACCTATACATTTAAACATTACATGTACATATAACCCCATATATGCCCCCTTAGTGTTATATCATATACACTTAACACCATATATGCCTCCCTTGGGGTCATATCATAGTAGCCTCCTTGAAAAGATTTGATCTCAAAGATTTGCAGTTAAAGGATTTACATGTGATGAAACCAAGTAATATAAATTTTGTATTTTCTTTCTTTCTTCTTTCCATTGTGGGTACTATGGTGTGAGACCAAGGGGGCATATATGGGGTTAATTATAAATTTTATGAACAAAATATTTAAGATAGCATAAGAAACCGGAGTAAAAACCATGTACAACAAATGTGAGCATGGAGAAAAACTCCAAGATATATAAGAGAGATGAGTTACACAATAACTCCTTAAAGAATAGGAGAACCTCCTCCAAATACCCCAATACATTAATACATCCAAATCACATGTCGTCAATAATGACTACATGATCTCTATATATGTGTATCGATGCATTGCACATGTGGACCATTTATTATTAGGCTGAACACTATTACATATACATTTACCCAATATATTTACATTTAACCTTAGATATTCCCCCCCTTGGGTTCATATCATATACAATTAACCCCATATATGCCCCCTTAGGGTCATACTGTTATCTTATATTAGTTGACATGGCTTTCAATAGATGAATTTGCAGATCCTTATGAATCCTTGGGAATCACCTTTATTGATCTGGATTGGATCACTATATTCTTTTTCATCTATCTCGATGCTTTCAAAGTGGAAAAATTGGAGGAATCAGCTTGCAGGGCCATTTTAGTGTTAGGTCCTAGTTTGGAAAATTGGGGTCTGAAACATTTCAGAGCCATTTTGAGGATTAAAAGAAATGTTTTGGAGTTCCAGTGTCTATCCCCTATATACACACCTTTCATAATTTAATATACTCTAAGACCTTTCCAATGGTGTAATCCATGTCTCAATTGGAGCCAGTATGTGAAAGTTATGCCTCTCGCCACTTAACTTACCTTGTTGACCACCATGGTATGAGTGGATGCCATGTCACCCCCCCTTATTTGAACATATGGGGCTATCCATGTGTGAAATTTTGAGAATATTCTAGAAGGTCCAAACCTAATCATTAATTAAGGGTTGAAGAAGTCAAAACCTACCCCTATATGGCTATCGGGCTATGTTAAATACCAGGCCACTAGGAGGAGAAGAGGTTCCATTATTTTGCATTGTATTTGTTCCATAGTTAAGAAAAGCATGTAGGAGTGGTAATTTGAGATCATAATAGATATAAGATATTTTGTAGCAGCCATACATGCCACAGTGTAAAAGGAAACTCCACATAGAGTGTCTCTTTCTTTGTAATTACATTTGAAGAAAAAAGAGCAGAGCGATCTCACCTTCTAGTTGTGTTTTCTCCCACATTGGGTTTCCCAGGTGTTGGGGCTCAGAAATGTCATATTTTCATCCACCTTTCCCTTCATCATTCTTCACATTTCATCACCCCTTAACCTTTCATGATATCATTTTCATAAATATATTTGGGTTTCATCTTATTATTTTCCACTTTATTCATTTTAGTATTAAAAGGGAATTTGTGATTAAATATTAGAAACTCGACATGTTTTCATATATATCTCAGAAATGTGTGAGCTTTGTAATGTGTAGGAATATGTGAAGGATTAATTCAAAAGGAATTTTCAATAATTCCTCCACCATTTCAAGATTTGAGGAGATAATTCAAGCCTATTCCAAGGAGAAGATCATGGAGATTTGGTTGGCATATCTTATCTAGGATTTGTGAGAGATATGTGTGAGGATTTGAAGGGATCATATTTTGTAATAATGGGAAAGTAGTTGAGAGAATAGTGGATCTATAATTATGAGATGGTTACCTTATCTTGAAGGCTCTCATGTATAAAAGAGAGTGTTCTATCTTCATGAGGGGGTAATAATTTTGTAGTCATTTAGTAGTAATCATTAGGATTTGAAAAAGAAAGGGATTCTTAGCTTTGACTCATAGTTTTGGTTTCCATGCTTTCATTATTTTGTTATGAAGATTGATTTGATTATTGTTATGTAAGGTTTCTTCATTGGTGTGAGATCACATATGTTGTTGTGTCATTAAACTCTTCACATGTTGTATTGCTTTTCCTTCATGTAGTTCTCCATTCCTAGACTAATTTCATTTTAATTGTGTGTTGTAGAAATTCAATTCCAAGTCGTGTGTTTCAACTTCCTACATTAGATTAATGATTCAATTTCATTCATATCTTAAACATTAGATTAGATTAGTCCCGCTTCAATCATGCATATACTTTGTGTGTGCTTTATAATTTTACAAACCTCAGATTGACAAATTAGATAGTTGGGCAAGTACTACAATGCAATTAATACAACATTAGTTCGGTCCACTGTAACGACTGTCATTCATTTTACGATTGTTGTTCATTTTCCAGGTGTTGTATCTCAGGAGGATGAGGCATTGAAAACAGAAGGTAAGAACCTACGTAGGAAACAAGTAAAATTCTTGTGCCAACGCCTACCTTCAACTAATGCATAGAGGTTGTTTTTAGGACATCTTTAGAGCCCAACATTTTGGCGTCATTGCCAGGGAAGCACGATGGATTGAGGTATCGGTTTATTTTTTCATTTCAATTCATGAAAGTGTGATTTAGATGTGTTGGTAAGGGGTCATATAAGCTACTTGAGTGGATACTCCTCATGTTATCTCTGCCAACTAGGTAACAATAATTTCAATTTCTGCAAAGAGTGTTTCAATTTCCGCAAGAGTAATTTCAATTTCTGCAAAGAGTGTTTCAATTTCCGCAAGAGTAATTTCAATTTCTGCAAAGAGTGTTTCAATTCCTGGAGATTTCAATTTATGCAAGAGTGTTTAATTTCTACAAGTGTGATCTACATGTGTTGGTAAGGGGTCATAGTAGCTACTTGAATGGAGACTCCTCATGTTCTCCCTGCCAACTATCAAGAGCGTTTGATTTCTGCAACTGTGAAGAGTAATTGTTTTATGTTTTAGCAAGAGTGTTTTTATCTAAGTTTTTCATTTTGATTCGGGTGTTGTAAGAATCCTTTTTCAACATGGTTTAATAATGAATTTCATCTTGGAACTACTCACTCAGATCCTGGCAGATGTCAGGATTTCCTCTTCCCTGGAAGATGAGATCTTGACAATTATCAAAGATTCAAATACTCCTCCAGAAACAATTGAAGATCCAACATCTGAAGACTCTTATGCATTCGATGATGAACAAATGATCGAAGAAGAGATCGAGGAAGATGAAGAGGATTTATAGCATGATCTAAGTGAGGAACATCATGCCTATGAGAGCCTTATCTAGCAATTGTTACAATTAAGTACTCGATTAGATAAATTTTGTTTTTGTTTTTATTCAGTTAAATCATAGTCAGAAAAATTCAATTTGTTCATTTTTGTATATTTCTATTTTTCATGCGTAAAAATAAAAATGAACATAGTGTTACTATTGTTACATGAATGGATCCATTGGAAGTTTAATTACATGTAACTAATTTTTAATTCCAATTAGCATAGAGTAGGTAGGATTTCATTTTCAATTTTTTTATTTTTAGAATAAGTATGCTCTCCTCCACGCTGTGTGCGATCGCGAGGATCAGAAAGTAGGATGACTGATTGATTTCAGGAAGATTAATTGATTGTCGATGAAAAAAAAATGCCTAATCTATTTTTTCGTCTACGATTTGTTTCCATTTGCTCACAATTTTATTTTTGCAAAATCAAATTTTATTTTTTAATAGAAGAGTAAATACATAAATAAAAATTTGTTCTTGCTTCTGTCTACAAATCAAAACAATAAAATAGTAAGTACGTTAGAAAAACATATATATAAATGAATAAGAAGGTCTGGAATTTATGCAATATAAGAGTTGCCTCTTTCCACGCTGAAACTCCAAGCTGAAACAGTGTCACGACCGCACTCTTCTCGTTTTCAACTTTCAGCCTAGTTTATTGCAAAAACTGGCCCAGTTGCAAAGCCTGTTTATAAAGTAGTTAGAGAGAGTTGTAGAGGTGGTCTAGTTGATCTGGTTTCTCTCTCTGCTTATTTTTCAAGAAGGATGGGTTCCCAGTCTCTTAAATGGGATCCATATGCTTCAATTATTCCATGTTCCGCCGTACATCCAGATTCAGCCTCATGGTTAGAACATCAACATACAGTATATGTGAGCCATAGCATTGGCACGAAAGATCAATATCATAGAGCCCACCATTTCAGTTCTAAATATGAGTGACTACAACAACATGGCCGATAGGATCATGATAAAGTCTGATGACAGTGTTGTGTTAAGGGAATTGAAGAAACGGACAAAATTTAAGATTTTTTATGAGATGGACAAAAATTGTGTTACGATTATGGATTCAATCATCAAGGAGATCAAAGAAGTTGTTGAAACTGTAACATTACGAAGGAATTTGGTTTTATCAACTTCTGGTTTAATAGCAATGCAATGTATTCAACATTTAGGAAGACATTTCCATTATATTTCTCATTGATGTTTTCCTTCATCTTCAAAAGTTTATGGACTCTCCCATATGGACATGTTGGAACGATATTCATGGGGCTACTACATCATTCCTATCGGGATTTGTAGGAATATTTCAAGGAGTTTGCAAATAAATATTTCGACAAGAGACCACAAACGTTTGTATTGGTTTGCTAGATACATGGTTGCTTTGTCTGTCCTGCTAGAAAAGAAGAGAAGATGAGATGAATTAGCTCTTTTTGATTGGTATGCATTGAGGTTTCATGGGAGATAGAATGGCATATCTGGACGGGATAAAGGCACATGCTTCAACAGGCTTTGCTGGAATAAATGGCTAAAGGAATGGGCAAGAAAGTGCATGTTGAGAGGGATTGACGAGGCAAGCGGATCCATTTTTTCCATATCCCAGATTCTCATCATACCTCCCAAAATTTTGTTTTAGATTCATATTTATCTCCTCTTATCCTCGATATAGATCGACTTGTAATTTCAACTGAACAAAGAGATTTTTCTGTTGGAGGTTGCAAGACTAAATCCATCTTGATTATATCAATTTTATTTGCATAAATCTTCTTCCATATTTAACAATGATTGACGATATTGTTTCGAGACCGTCATCCTCCACGTCATATCTAAAATCAGGGATTTTGATCAGAAATAGGGTTACGATTTTTCCACGAGGGCACGAGTGTTCTCAATGCCCGGTTGATTGGGATACGTTTGTTGTGGATCTAGTATGGTCAATGGGAAATATCTAATTTTAAATATTGTCAAGATCCAATTTCTTTTATCCATTGAGATCCCATTTTACGACATTCTACACTTTTCTTCGAAGAACTCGCTAACGAGAAGCACAAGATCATCTCGACGAACGAAAAGGAATTAAGGAAGTTGGTCTGCATGCATGTCAGAAGAAAGGAAAATAGGAGGATAGCATTGGATCCACTGTTAAGAACCAAGTGGGTCTCCAACTCCTATAGTGGAAGTTACACTTCAATACACATGCATCCTTCCACCCCCAACTAGTGCTAGTTCACGCCTGTCTAGTTTGCTAGCTATGCCTACCGTACCAGAAAGAATGATACATCGGGTGGATGTAGCTTCAATCTCGTTCAATCAAAAAATCCCGTCGTGCTTGCTATTAATTACTTACTCAAGATTTGTTTTTTTCAATGAGAAACAATTACCTTTTTCAAATCGCTTGAGCGCCCTTATTAATTAAGAATTAGTCAATTTCATTAAAGAAAGAGTAGCAGTTCTAACCATGTGCAACCATTCGTTTTCTTTCTTATTCTTTGATGAATTTCTAGATGCTAACACTTTCCTATCTAATAGACACCCTCTTCCTCTTCAATTGCCTATGATGATATTCTTGAGCTATTTACATTGGTAATAGGTTGTTGCAGAGCCAACCACAAGACTGCATTGGTCATAGCACCTCTTCAATGGCTTGAGTAGTAGTTTCCTATGACTCAAGATTTGAGCTACAAAACCTACAAAGGTGTGGTCATCTTCTCATTCACCACTGTTTCTGAATCTTATGTTTCTCATTTACTTTCTCGCACACAGATTGAAAATTGTTTGCATGTGGAGAAAATGGAAGTTCATATATGATGATTGAACTTTCTAACCTCGTTTTTGTATTATTTAGTAAGTTTCCCATAACAATTTGAAAACAAATAAAACTATAAAGACTTGCTTGTCCGGTTTTATTTTTTCCATATTACTACCACTATAAGATTGATCCAGCTTTGGCAACTTAACAAGTGATGAATAAAAAATTAACTAAGTTTTTGTCATGCTATGCGAGGGATTCATACAGGCCAATAATTTGCATTTTCTACTTTTCATTGATGGTTTTTGTAAATGATGAATTTTGTTTTCAATTGAATTTTATTCAATGAAGTTTTGTTTGCAATTTTCTTTCTTTTAGATAGTTAATAAAATGAAAAAATTCATAAAAGACAAAAACAAATTATAAAAATCAAAACAACAAAAACAAATAAATTTGCAAATGGAAATTTTTATAATTCCTAAAAACAATATCGAAACATGTTTTTACAATTTTACACTAAGTTGTTTCTTGGAGTCAATTTAGCAAGAAATCAACGATAAAACAAGCATGCGCGCAACGACCAGAACAACAGGTATAAAAACACATTTTATTTTTACTTTTCCGCATTTGTACTTATTTTTGCATGTTATGTTTTTCTTCGAACATCTCACAAGTTTTCATGCAGGATTTGTACTAAGTTTTTTCAGGTGCACAGACGATCAACTCTTCTGTTGAAGTGATTTTTTTTCCAAATCACAAAACTAATTTCAGCGAAAAACATGATTTTTTGATAGCTTGAAGGAGCTGAGTCTTATCACACATATCATGACATTTTTTGTTACACAGTGACCATTCATACAACCTTTTTACATCATGAATTCTTTCCCCGCATTTCTCCTTCAAATCGCATTGGTCATCCATGTGTTGAAGTCTATCATCCATTTCCTTATCCTTCATGAATTCACATGCACCTACTTTTCTGAATCGCATACACCTCTCTATATTTTCCAATTCATTTTGTCTTGTCAATAAAACCATCCATCCCCCTTTCCATGACTCTATTGCCTTTCCATAAACATTGTTTCTACTGATATCTTTCCTATAGTCCTACCAATATTTTTATCAAACTCGTGTTGACTGATATGGGATTCCTTAGGGCCCACCTTTCAACAATTCTTGCCCCATCAACCTCAACAATTTATCTGGTATATATACTAGAGTCCATTTTGAGTATCTAGAGGCTTGCATGCCTTAGTGGCAAGTTTTCTTGCTGACAATCATGGGAATACATCAATGTCCATTGATCGTTAGATCTTGCAAGTGGCTTGACATCATCTCATTCATTCTCACTTCGCAAGATGTACTCAGGTACCTTGGCACTCATTGACATCAATGGTGAGTTTTCCTCGCATTGGTTAACGACATTCATCAATGGTCGGTAATCCAATGACTTGTTTTCATGCTCGACATTGACACATTCATTCGCATGACTAGAATTGTACCATCGAGTTTAGAAGCAAGTGAAGACTATATAATTTTTCATGAACTCCATCAGTAGTTGCAACAATATTTTTCAACTATATGAGAGTACCACAGTTCCACTTTCATACTTCCTCTTTTTCACGATTCACCAGCAGTAGTTCAAATTCCTCCACTTCACATTCTTTGATCCAGTAGTTACAGTAGTCGTATCTATAGCAATAGTCACCTTTCACATGATTCTGCAGCAGTGACATCTTCCATGCTCCAGCTGCCACATTAGCCATATTCCTATTGTATAGTCCATCAACTTTTTGGGTAAGTGGAGGTATGTTATTTTCTAAACTTTAATCATGTAATTCCTCAACTGCTAGCAATGAATAATTTAGAAAATTCCCTCACCAATCTCCCTTTCCTTTTCACTTCTATGACCCATGCCAAGTTGCATGTGAACATGCAACCAAATCAGTTGGGGGGTAGGGGACTTTATTCCCTATCATCACTCCATTTTTCCACTACTATCATTCCATATTTTGTCTCATTTACCATTTACCAACATTTATTTTCCAACAATACTCTGTTGCACTTTGCTTCATTAGCATTGATATACATATTGGCATGATTCACAAATATGAAAAAGGGCTTTCTTATACTCAATGATGTTTCCTTATGCACATTGATAGCTTATTGTTTCCAACAAATATATGGGTAAAATATTATCATAACAAGAAGTGAACAAATAACGAAATGAATGTTGTTTACACAAGAACCAACATTCTTTATATTCATGGTTGTCACACAAGAACCAACCATAAGAAAATGTCAGTTGTTACTCATGTAAATCCCATCCTTGAAATATTCATTATCATCACTCAAAGCCAAAATTCAGATGCCAAAATTTCTTGAGAAGATCCATGCATAGATTCATGCAAACATGCAACAAGTTCAGTTGGGGGGTATGTTGGGGCTCAAAAATGTCATATTTTCATCCACCTTTGCCTTCATCATTCCTCACATTTCATCACCCATTAACCTTTCATGATATCATTTTCATAAATATATTTGGGTTTCACCTTATTATTTTCCACTTTATTCATTTTAGTATTAAAAGGGAATTTGTGATTAAATATTAGAAAATCGACATGTTTTCATATATATCTCAAAAATGTGTGAGCTTTGTAATGTTTAGGAATATGTGAAGGATCAATTCAAAAGGAATTCTCGATACTTCCTCCACCATTTAAAGATTTGAGGAGATAATTCAAGCCTATTCCAAGGAGAAGATCATGGAGATTTGGTTGGCATATCTTATCTAGGATTTGTGAGAGATATGTGTGAGGATTTGAAGGGATAATATTTTGTAATAATGGGAAAGTTGTTGAGAGAATACTAGATCTATAATTATGAGATGGTTATCTTATCTTGAAGGCTCTCATGTATAAAAGAGAGTGCTCTCTCTTCATGATGGGGTAATTATTTGGTAGTCATTTAGTAGTAGTCCTTAGGATTTGAAAAAAAAAAGGATGCTTAACTTTGATTCATAGTTTTGGTTCCATGCTTTCATTATTTTGTTATGAAGATTGATTTGATTATTGTAATGTAAGATTGCTTCATTGGTGTGAGCTCACATATGTTGTTGTGTCATTCAACTCTTCACATGTTGTATTGATTTTCCTTCATGTAGTTCTCCATTCCAAGATTAATTTCATTTACGCAATTTCATTTCAGTTGTGTGTTGTAGAAATTCAATTCCAAGTTGTGTGTTTCAACTTCCTGCATTAGATTAATGATTCAAATTCGGTCGTATATTAAACATTAGATTAGATTAATCTCGATTCAAGCTTGCATATACTTTGTGTTTTCTTCGTAAGTTTACGAACCTCGGATTGACAAATTAGTAGTTGGGAAAGTACTACAATGCAATTAATACAACATTAGTTCAATCCAACGTAATGACCGTCGTTCCTTTTACGATTGTTGTTCATTTTGCAGGTGTTTCATTTATGGAGGATGAGGTATTGAAAACGGAAGGTAAGAACCTACGTAGCCAACAAGTAAAATTCTTGTGCCAGCGCCTACATTCGGCTGATGCATAGAGGTTGTTTTTAGGACATATTTAGAGCCCAACACCAAGTTAGGTCTTGTTTTTATTTTTGGATGGTGTGTGACTATTTATTTTTGTTCTCTGTTTTTTTCATTTCATCTATTTCTTACATTTTAAGTAGAAAACCAGTAATTAAAGAATTTGAGATCTAAAAGAAATTAACCTTCACAGTAAAGATTTCAGTATTTTATTAGATCTTTTTTGATAAACTATCTAATGGAGTGTCCATGACAGTTTATAGATTATTTGTGAGGTTTTATAATGGGCATTAGACTTGATCTAAACATTGAACTCACAAGTACCATGTCTAGAACTTTGCAAAAATGTGCAAAGTTCTAGTCAAGAAACCTTTCACTTTAATAGTCAAAAATAATTTCCCAAAAATCAATAAAAATCACCTCAATGAATCTGATTCTATATTAATGTAAATTAACTCCTTAAAAACTTATTATTTGATGTATTGACCTTACTCATTCCTTATGACATGATTATTCATGAGTGAAAAATTAATTTTACTTTGATGACGCTTCTCATATGTTTCTTGGAAAATAAACATTGTATGTTTTGATGCCACTTATTATGTCTTCTTAGATGATTCACTTGGTACACTATTCACATCCACTTTTGATACCACTTATTACATCTTCTTAGAATATTCACATGGTGCACTTGTACAACAAGATCTTGGAGGAAGTGCCTTCATACAAGTATCTCATAATTTATATTCATCACAAGTTCAACTGGAACGATAGCATTGAGAAAAGTATAAATGGAGGGTGTAAATATTATTATGAGCTTGAATTTTTTTTTACATTAGAATACCTTTGACTATGGGATAAGAAGAAACTCATTTTCGAGACTCTCATCACTATTGTAATATTATATGGATGTGAATATTGGGGATGTAATATCTCTAGAGAATCCTTGAGAAAGATAGAGTAGATCCAAAAGAATTTCATAACTTATAATCTCAAAATTAAAAATAATACATCCTATTGTATCCTCCTTATAGAAGTGATTCTTTAACCCATTGAGAGAATGGCTATGAGTAGGTACATAATGTACAAGAACAAGATAAACAACATGGAAGACATGTGGCTTCCAAAAATTGCTTCAAAATCCAATCAAGACCACCTGCAGCTCAAGCATGGATGGTTTAAAGATGTGAAGTCTTCGAAAAATCATTGGTGAATAAATGAAGAGGACATTTTGTAGAATAACAATATTATTAAAAATATTTTTACATCTAAATTTAAGGATAAATTTTGGTGCAATATAGATTTAGAAAATAAAATAAAATTAAGATACTACAAGTTGATTATCAACCCTAATTTAGAAGATAAAAGTTATATCTTTGTTTTGACTAGCAAAAAGAAGAAAATCAACATTGCCAAAATACGAACAAATCCTCACAATTTTCATAGTGAACTTGGGTATTAGAAAATTCACAAAACTCCATGGGTTGAAAGAATCTTTCATCTTTGTGACACTAAGAGGGTTCAGGATGAAAAATACTTTCTCTTAGAATGTCTTTCATATACCCATATTAGATCATAATTTCAAAATATTTTTCACAATACCGACCTTCCTAACCTTCTAACTCATCAAATTTATGGTGATATTTCAATGCTTTACTTACTCCTTTACAAGAACATAAATAAATTCTAAATAAATCCAATTAATATATACTCACATTAGATCACAATTTCAAAATATTTGTTACAATACCGACCTTCCTAACCTTCTAACTCATCAAAATTACTGTGATCTTAGAATGTTTTTCTTACTCATTTTCAATCAGAGAAATAAAATTGTAAAGAAATCCAAGTAATTCCTTACCTTTCTTAAAGTTAGATAGACCAACTACAATCTCAATGAATGTTAAACATCATCATCATCATCATAATAATAATAATAATAATAATCATGATATACAACCATATTGAAAGTAAACAAATTGGCCCATCTTATATACAATTTGGTGAAATAAAATGTTACACATTTGATCCATTTTTTGAAAATATGCAGCAATTTAGAGACAATAAAAATCTCATATGACATGGTTTATTATGCACCAAACATGTAATATCAAACTATGATGAAGATCCACATGATATAGTTTGCACATCCAACCTATCGTTAATGTCACTTCTTATATATTCTTGGAATATTCATATGGTGCACTTGTATATAAAGAATAAGAATAAGAAAATAAGAAATAAGAAAACAAAATCTATATCAAAAAGAAGTATCAATTGAGTGGAAATGCATCAATTCATGCATAAGTTTGAGTTACAACATTGCATGCCAATATCTTGAAAATATTTATACCAATACCAAAATTGCATTAGACTATGTTCCTAAAACTAGTGTTGAAAATGAAGTGATGGGGCATTACTTATCAAAATTGCCTACAAATTATACTAAAACCAACAAATAATGACAAACTCTTATTATAATATAAGAGAACAAAATTCGCTGAAATAAATCTGAACCAATTATTATTTATTATACAAAGTAAATCATCAATAAATTGAAAGGAAGTGTGTTAAATAGACAATATGACTATATAAGTAGCAAGTTTTTCTTATGCCACCCAAGCGAACATTATCATACATAATTAATAAACTTAATAGTTACAAAGGTTATCATCAATAAAATTGAAAGGATGTGTGTTAAATAGACAATATGACTATATAAGTAGCAAGTTTTTCTTATGCCACCCAAGCGAACATTATCATACATAATTAATAAACTTAATAGTTACAAAGGTTAACATATTACTATAGAGTGAAGAGCTTTTGTGCTTAAATTCAAATATAAGTTCAAGTAATCATCCACATATCAAATTAGATAATGTTGATTAGATAATGACTCAATAAATTTGATAATGGAACATTATTCATAATGGTTATGAATAACAAACATACAATTATTTCATGTTATTCTAAAATAGGATGGTATTTGACTTTGTCATTATTTTGGTTTTATACAATATTCATTTAACTTTAGCTGTATTCAATTTTATTAATATTCATTGTGACTTGGTCTATTTTGTGTAGATTTTTTAATTATCAATTTTTTTTTAATATGTTTAATTTTGTAATTATTAATTTTTTCATATATATATATATATATATATATATATATATATATATCACATAATATACAACATAATCACTGATTTTAAAGTCAACTTATGAGCATTTACTGGATATTTTCTCAAATCAATTTTGATAAACTAAGATATATGGAAGGAAAAGGAAAAACGATCTATTATTGGAATCACTAATAAACTAAAAATTTAGTAACTAAGAGTGATAAATCTTATCAATGGTCTAGATTATTGTTAAAGATATCGCCTTTGATTGGGGTATATACACAGGAGGAAGCTCTTAAAATATATTTGGAGATGAAAAAAAGAGGTTGGGAAAGATAACAAATATTGAATAATGGAATGTTGATAACTTTAAATTATGTTATAAATTTGGATACAAGATCATTAAAAAAAAAAAAAAAGTAGCAACATTGCACTTAGCATCCAACATATGGAATCACATGTAATTATTCCAATGACATGAATTTAATTACCTCAATGAATAGATGTTGTATTTATTTATGATTAAAACTCCAAACTTAGGTTATTTATGTTTGGAAAATAAATTGCATTGTGTGCATGTTGGGTGATTAAAACTCAAAACTTAGGTATAACCTAAGATTGAAAAATTGCATTGGGTTAGAGCTGGGCCAAAAGACATGGAATTAGTCAACCAACCATATGTGTGATAAAAGTAATTTAAATATTATGAAAAAATAATTATTTTGTTAAGCATATGTATAACATTGGAGAACAAGAAAAATATTAGAAAATCATTAGAGGAGATTACCTTTTGAATTGAGAAACCATCTTTATAGTAAAACCTACCCTTGTTTAGTAGTTAGATTGAAAGTTATTATACAACTAGCATAAATCCATCTTAAAGGGATGTATCAAATGTCTAGAGGAATAAAAAAATTTGAAATGTAAATTTTTTTATCATTTAATATGAAGGAATTAATATATGGTATAAAATTAAATGATGAAAAAAATTACACTTAAATTTGAATCCTATTTATATTTGATAATTTATGGTTTAAGAATAAATGAAAGGTAACTTAATTTTTTCAAATGTTGTCACATAAGTATAAGTACATGACAACAACTCTATTATAGAGGACTTTGTTACTCTAGTATAAAGAATCCAAATTACAATTAAAATGGACTTTAAACTTTATATAAAAAAAAATATTATACCTTAAAAGATAAATTATTCATCCTCTTATATATTGAAGTGAATTTGTTTTACTTCATTATCTTAATAATTTGATAAAAAAAAAAATCCAAACTATTTCAATAAAGGGATCACTACACAATAAAACTCTAAAAATGGTGAGCAATAGGCAACCTGCTAAGCAACATTCAATGCTATGGAGGGTGGTATATATGTCATCAAATCTCCTTAGTATATATGCCGAAGTATATGGGATGTTGTATATACCACCTTCCACAACATCCAAGTAGGTTGTATATTGCTAGACTCGAAAAAAACTACTCATTTCATTTCACACAAGATCATAGCTTCTCTATCTTGATGCTAATTTTCCATGGTTTTTTCCAAAAAAAGATTTGTCAATTTCCAATTTTTCTAAGAACAATTATCCCAAATTCCATAGAATAAAATTATTTTCCTTAAAAATTGCCAACATTTTATAGAAACTATACAAAATCCTTAGAAATTTGAATATTTTTACAAAACTATAGCCTTGAACATTTTACATTTTGCATATTAAGGACTAGTAAAATTAGTCCACGTTTCTACATTTTAATACAAATTTCCATCTTTAAAATTACCCCTATTGTGACGTGCATTTAACAAGTTGTATGTCGATAACATTCATCCATCAGAACAACTTAACACAACATGTACAATTGCATTGGTATGTCGGAAAACAAATGAATATAACCCATCTCTCTATGTACCTATCATCGGTTGGACACTGCATAATAAAACTTAACACGTAGAGTCCTTTCTAACATATTATAATCAAGTTTTATGTAATCAGTTTTACCGCTCAAAACCCAACCAACCATGGTAGGTGATCAATGGTTAATATCTACAATGTTATCCTAGTATTGAATTCTGGTGGTGTAGTGTCTAGAGAGCCGGATCTTAAATTCAGATTTAATGACCTATACACTTTCTAAATTCAGATCTAATGACCTACACACTTACATCGCATAATAAAAGTTCCCACATACAATCCTTTTTAACATATTATAATCATGTTTTGTGTAATCAGTTTTATCACTCAAAACCGATCCAACCATGGTAGGGGATCAGTGGTCAATACCTACAATGATATCATAGTATTGAATGTTGGTGGTGTGGTGGTGTAATGTCTAGATAGTCTGATCTTAAATTCAAATCTAACAAGTGCAACCACTAAAACATTCAATGTTGTGTAGCGAGATGGATATTCGTGACTTAAGTCATATGTTTGTTGGTTGGTAAATCATCTCCTTTTCCATTTAATAATTAATGCTCGTATCACTTCGTTTTTTTTTTTGGTGATCTCTATAAGCCTTTGGTGTTGGGTAGTGGAAGAAAAACAGAGGATCAATAAACAATATTAAGCCGAGAAGATCAATCACACAATTGACATAGTGGTTTATGTGGAAACCCAATACGGGAAAAAAACTAGGGGCAATGATAATCAATATTATTATTATTCAAGGGAGAATTAAAATAGCCAACACATTCATACAACCATCCTCTCCTCATAGACACACTATACTCCATAGTATTGTGTCTTCCTCTCACACTCTACACACATTTCACTCTCACCTCGATGGGTATGCTCATATATATAGCATCTCTCAAATAGTTATACTAATTGATTATAATTAGATCCATCGGTTACACAATTTGTTCACAAAAGAGTGCATGCATGTAGATTCCTAATATAGCTGCATGCATATGCATGTGACCGCATGGGAAATTCGCTAGCATGTTTCCAACAATATCCACCTTGACAATAATTTACCTAATATATCGTGCCTAAATTTATCCATCACCTTTCCTGCAAGCCAAGAGAAGCCAAACACCATCACAGCTCCACAACTTCTCTAACAATACCGTTACATGAACATGCCTGCAGGATTCACTCTAGTATGTACCATTTTGTTTCCATTAGTAACATGTCTAATAAACCTATGTACTTGTCCAAATATCATGAATCATAACCACAAACCAAATCACTGCAACCATTGTAGGTGATACTTATGCTTTTGTGTTTAAAGCACCCATTTCCATTCTCTTCACCTGGTTTTCCCGTGTGTCTACTGACAACACCAACTGCATGTGAAATGTTGACCATTTCCCCATCGCAATCATCAAAATTCCTAATAGCATATAATACTCGAGACATATAACCATTTTTTTCTTCATTAGTTAGGACATAAACCTGAAGAAAACTTACAATGGAAAGAAAAAGGGATTTTACCAGTTTCACATTATTCATATCGAATTTCTTGAGTATCTTCACCACATACTTTTGTTGTAATAACCAAGCTTACCATATTTCCTATCTCTGTCTATTTCCATGCCCAAGATTTATTCTGTTGCTCCCAGATCCTTTACAACAAACATCCTAACCAACTGAGACAACCTGTTGATCTCAACCATGCTTGTGCTTGCAACAAGATTAACATATAACACCAAGATAATGAATAAACCATAAAAACAATGGTTATACTCACTTCTTGTAAAATTTCACTCACCATGAAGGAATCAAACATCTTGTACCACTTGTCTGGCATGCTTCAGGCCATGCAATGATTTTTGAGTTTGCAAACAAATATTTTGTTGTGATTCTGAACTAACCACTCTGGTTATTCCATATACATCCCCTTATCCAAAATACTCCATGTAAAACAATTTTAACATCTAGTTGTACTATCAAAACCAATGCTAACATAACATGAAATAGAAACAAGCTTTTAACAACCAGTGAGAAACATTCATGAAAATCAATACCTTCCAAATCCCCTTCTGCTATCGGTCATGCTTTGAACCTTTCATCTTTTACTATGTTTTATTTTATAAAAGAAGATTCATCGAACACTGCATATTTGTCCATGATGATTATGTGGGTAGTAGGATCCCACAGTTTGCATCCCTTAACACCATCACCATATCAAATATCTACCTCTTTGATCTGGGTCCTACTTAGAATGTTGATAAAAAACATAAGCATCACAACCAAATAATTTCACATTTGAATAATTACCAGATGACATGTTCATACCTCTTCTTGAATCTTCCTATCTTTTGCAACCGATGGTGACCAAATTACTAGATAGCACAATCACTTATTTCCACAACTATTGTTGCAACTTGGCATTATTGAACATTCTTATTCGATCCCAACTTCCTTGCAATACTTTCCAAGTTCCATGGATATGAACCTACCTTCATCATATATTCTCAAACACTTGATTGACCTTCCAAGACATCATCCTTTCTACAAACCCACCATTCTAACCTGGACACACTGCTCCACCTAGAACTCTACATTCGAACAACCTTGACCAAATCTGACCAATCCGACCAAGTAAGCCTTCAACGCTTACCTCTAGGCCCATTTACAATGGATTTCACCAAGCCTTTTATAGGATTCATCACATGAAATTCATGGACACAATACCATGTGATACCCAAAAACCCACCTGCTTTGACCTAAAAACATATTTAACT